>SZWC01003539.1:11913-96715 GCA_023375785.1 Penium margaritaceum
TGAGAAACTGCTAGGAAGCTTCCTAGCCTTGCTGCTGCTGACGTGGCGACACTGTCCAGTCAGCTGACGCACTAGCAAGCAGGCAGGTGCAAGAAACAGCAAGGATCAGGCTAGGGAGACGCGCAAAGTCTCATAAGCTTCAATAGCTTAGTAAATGCAGAGAGAAATGACAAATGACAGGTCCAGGGCATAAATACCTGCCGCGGCGCACGGCGGGTGTCGCACGCGGCAGTCCAAGAGCTGTCCTAAAACCGGCCCAAAACCACTGTTTTGGCCGTAACTCTGCGCACACATGTCAGAATCCTACGCCGTCTGAACCTAGACGTGCAGAATCAAAAGACGCACGCAACGACTGGTCACATGCATGCATCCATCGACTGACAGCGAGTATATAATGCAAAAACATGCAAATGGGCCTCATGCCCAGTCCGCCGAAAGGCGCCTGCAGGACGTAGAAAGCACAGCAGGGAGTCCCGGTGACATCTGGGGCTCTGGAACAGTGGTCGGTCAGCTCCAGACGGGTAGGCCGCCGCCTGTCGTCGCGCCGGTGTCACCAGGTCCGCCTGCCTCAGGGATCTGCACGAGTATGGACACGGCCGAGTGGTCACAGTAAACTGTACAAGACGGCACAAAGCACAACCCCACCCCCTGAACAATCACAAACCCCTTTAAGAAGTGTTTTGTTATTGTTCGGCGAAACAAATAAGGGCGAAATAGCCAAAATTGTTGACCTTGACATATCCACGCGCGGACATTTCTGCCTGACACGTCCAGAACTTGAAAAATACGAACGCGGTCTCCAGCTCGCTCGCCATGCTCGATGAGCGACATGAGTCACTCATTGAGCATGGCGAGGAGGGTCATGTGACCCTCCTCAATTGAGCGAGAATTTCTCGATCGCAACTCTTGCTCCCATGCGATGTTGTGATCTCGCAATGGGGCGAGAGTCGCAATCAAGCAACTCTCGCTTCCTTGTGAGATCGCGATCGACCCCTTTTTTCCTTTCTTTGTCGACGAGTACGCAAACCTTTCGTCTTTCACTTGAACGCTACTTTCAAACCCAACCCCGAATCACATTCGGGGTTGAGGGTTTTATTTTTTTCATCCGGGAAGTTGCTCGGCCGCGCGGTAGCGGGGCCCAGCAACTTCCCTTTCATCGCATGGGGTGTCTCGGAACCCCCCCACAAACCCCATGCAAACCCCTCCCTAAAAAATCACAAACAACTCAAATTTGGGGTTTGTGATTTTTCGAGTACTGTGATGACGTGAGCAGTCCGATGCTGAATTTTATGCAGCGTTGACGTGGTGTTCGCAAGCTTTTTTTCATGGGGCCGATCCTTTTTACCCACCATTTGAAAACGTTTTGCGCAGGTTACCCATGTTTGAAAATTTTATTAACGTAGTAACCAGTCGTGGGAGAAGATGACTAGTATGTCCACTTTTCAACAGGTCCCTTCCGTTCTCCCCACACTTTTTAATCGGTGACCATAATGTCCAAAATTAAAAAACGATGCACGCTTTTGTTATGATTTGTGACGCGCCCGACGACCTGTACAGTTTACTGTGACCACTCGCCCGTGTCCATACTCGTGCAGATCCCTGATGCAGACCCAGGCTGTACCGGTGCGTCATCCGGTGGCAGACAACCAGCTTGGGGCTGACCGACGACCGCTCCAGAGCTCTGGACGCTACCCGGGACCTCATGCAGTTTTTCTGCAGCACGCAGGACTTTATCGGTGGACTGGCCGTGGGCCCGATTTGCATGTTTTGCATTGTGTGTCCACCGTTCGATGCCGGATGCATGCATGTGAACAGTCGTAGCGTCCGGCTTGTGATTCTGCACGTCTAGGTTCAGACGTCGTAGCGTTCTGACATGTGTGCGCAGAGTTACGGCCAAAAAAGTGGTTTTGGGCCGGTTTTAGGACAGATCTTGCACTGCCGCGTGCGACACCCGCCATGCGCCGCGGCAAGTACTTATGCCATGGACCTGTCATTTGTCATCTCTCTCTGCAAATGCTATTGAAGGATTGAGACACTTTGCCTTGTGTCCCCTAGCCAAACCCTTGCCGTTGCGTGCATGACTTGTCACTGTCATCACCGTCTGACTAGGCGCTGACGCCCGGTCAACGGGAGTGTTGCTAGGAAGCTTCCTTGCATCTTGTCAGCTTTATCCACTCTTTACGAGGTGACTCCATTACCCACTTTGGACATCCGCTCGTCACGAAACGTGACGAGCGGATGTCCAAGGCTCGTGCTCCTAGACATCGCGAAATCCTGCAGAACGGACCCCACATCGTCCCTGTCGCAAGTGAAATTGGTCATTGAGGAACTAATCTTACTTCATGAAAAGTACTAATATTCGTTCGTTTACAAATCGTTCCATGATTTGTAAACGAACAAATCGTGGAAAGATTGGTTCGTTTACCACCATTGGATGTTCGTCGACAATCGATCTGCTCAAAACACTCATTGTTGAGGGACTATACACTTTGAGGAAAAATGAACGACATGATCTCTATTTGCCAGATAGATCGAACAATTTTGGTTTGTCATATTCCCCAACAAAAATATTGGAGTTCTATTTGATTCTTTGTAGAGCCTCCGAGACAAAAAGATGGGTGTGACATCGTCGCCCTCGCTTCTTTCGTTCCATATCTCGTGCAATACGAGACACGGAAGCGAGGAAAAACCTTGCTTCGGAAGTGCGAAAGACAGTACCCTGCAAGATAAATAAGTCCCCATTTTCTTACTGTGCATCGCACCATGCATCGCACGCCGGAAGAACAAAAGCAACATCGACGAGGTCGTCCGCGTATTATTTTCAAAAGAGGTCAAGCATCAAAAGCGAATCCGTGCCTATTAAAACGATCGAACAAACGAGGAAACCTTTGAGCCGTTAGATTTTACGATCGTACGAACCACGACTATGAATGTTTTGAAAGAGATAGATGTTTGTGTTATATATATCTGCAATACTTATGTATGATTGAAGATCTCGAATATTTCTACGGAGAAATATTATATTGTATTATGTCCGATATGGTTTGTGATGAAAAACGTATGTTAAGGTTGACGATTTGCTGTCGGATAGGACAATCCAATGTCTCAAGTATTAGAAAAGAAAGGTAACTTTCAAGTTGTCGCTACAAAGATAGAAACAGGCCCTTAATAGATGCTATCTGTCGATTCTCTAAGAAGAGGAGCCGACGTCGTCGACCTCGCTTCCCTCGTTCCGACGTGCGATGTCTCGTGCAACGTGCAGTACTGTTTTTTGCGCGTAGTGTGCAAAAAAGTGAGTGGACCACCACTCGACCACACTCGAGCACGACTGTCCATGCCGGCAGGTGAACCCCACCCGCTGAATGCAAGAACGAGCTCAACGATGCGAAATAGCCACGTTGTGGAGACGACATCGGACGGAAACTTCAAAATATGCACCCCAGCCAAAACTGGCTGCGAAAGGCGACCATATTGTTCGATATTTTGGCAAATAACTGAAAACATTACATTTGTGCTGTTGTATTCGCCGTTGCATCCCATGTAAACAATAAGAAAACAAATATCGTGATGAATCCGTAGAATCCTAAAATATACTTGATATAATACCCACCGTTCCAAGAACATGCATAAAATACCGGTATTCTAGTCAGGATTTTTCAGAAGTGGGTACTTCATTCACGGTTACTTGCTATTCGCACCTTGTGGGCAATGCGGTCACCAGTTAAAAAGAGTGGGTATTATGTTCATTTTTTGTACAAAGTGGGTATTCAGGAATTATGACGCTCAAAAGGTGGGTATAAGGGAATTAATCCGTTTTTTCATACCTCGTTGGTTTTTTGCGACACGTGGGTGTATCAGGTCTAATGTGAAAAACTGGTGGATATGGCATTGTCAAAGAGCGGTTATCGGATACATCAGATCTATTGGGAATTTGGTGGATATATGGTCATACCCCTGGGAAAATAAGCTCCATGTTGATGGCGCATGCCATTGGGTGTCGACATGCTGCCTTCCAAGGAACTAGAAGGGTCCATTGTAATTTTTCCAAACCTTAAACCCATATCTCGGTGGTAGGTGCACATGTGGCTTCTAATCTCGAGGCAAGGACAAATGGGGTTCATTGCACATGAGGCTCGTTTGTCTCAAGTAGGGAGGAATGACTCTCTCTCTCTCTCTCTCTCTCTCTCTCCCCCTCTCCCTCCCTCTCCCTCTCTCTCCCTCCCACCCTCTCTCTCTCTCTCTCTCTCTCTCTCTCCCTCTCTCTCTCTCTCTCTCTCTCTCTCTCTCTACCTACAAAAACCAACATGATTATTGTATCACCATAATCCTTTGCAAAGGTTCTTTTGCAAACTGAAAATGAATGGAAATTAGGTTTGGGATAAATTAAACAATGCAAGTAAGATCACCCATGTTTTGGGCATTTTTTTTTTTAGCTACCATATGCCCCGAATCAAAATTTCAAAACATTTAAGCCCTGGTTTATTATTTCCGTGCTTGCAACGCCACTTTTGTATCGAAGCAATGTGGCATGCATGGTGCGACGATGTCTTGACATCAACATTTCTGTGCAGCATTCACACACATGCCCCTGCATCGAGGGATTTGTGACCGCTATGGGGAGCATTTGCATGGGCGGTCCCCATGCACACCGCGGTCTGCACAAAGGCTCCCCATGCGTTCAAAGGGAACCTGTTGGGTGTAGCTGAACTTGTTAAACTGAAGAGGCAAGCAAGCACGTCATGGACAAAGACACATCAAGAGAGCTTGGTTTGATTTACGTGATACTGAGAAGAGTAACATCAGGTCGAGTTGTTGGCTGTCATGTAGCAAGGAGGGTGAGCAAGCGAGCAGCAAGCTTGCAATCGCCTGCTACCCTCGAGCACAGTGAAATTCAAACCCCACCCATCCTTTTTCTGCACAACATGCTGATCTAGCCACCAGATACAAATCCGAAAGCATCTGGCTTGGAAAGCATCCGGCTATCAACTACAAGGTTGATACCAAGAAAATCAACAAGCAAGAGAACTGAGCTCAAGTATACGGCTGTGCCTGACACAAGACGAGAGCTAGTGTTGATGCAGCCTCTTAGTAACCCATCATGCGGTAGCTTGCCGCACAACAACGTCGTGGTGGTGGAGTAGCTGACGGAAAATTCTCCCTTTGGTCGGTCACCTACATTACCTACGTGGTGGATGTGGATCAAGGCGAGAATTCACTACGTGTCATTGACACATAAATCAACACCGGGCCTTTGTAACAGTCGTGTGCTCTTTTGTGACTATGTGTGGAATCCAAAGACGTAGGCCATCAGAATAGTCGTCTCATGAGGTTGAGTGACTGACCGCCTCAGCCATTTTGGCAGAGACTCGTCACGCAGAAAGGGACAGGGCCATCACAGGGCACGGTTGGAAACATGCAACCTAATCCCACTTGTTCCATGTGGCATTGCCACGCTAAAAGCAGGACCCTAAACGTTCCAGGAGTGGGGGAGGAGTGACGCGATGGAATTTCCATCGCGACACTCCTTTCGCCTGAAATCCGGCCTAAGGTTATCTTCCAGGCTAGAGTCGAACTAGACTATTTTTCTCGGCTTAGACTCCTTGAAGCATGACCCTCGAATACCCAAAGTACCCAATGATAATTTAACGGCCATTTTGAACAGTAAAAATGGTACGTATGGTACATTCTCCCCCTTTTTCTTTGAACCATCCCGGTTCGTCTTTGCTCACGGAGGTTTGATCGTCGCGGACTTCATGATGCAACTCATGCAAAAAGAAGTACAAACAAGATCACATGTGTGAACTTTTGTCATTCACAACACGGTTGCATCACGTTCACACACAACCAACCACACACTTGTGGTTTTTGTGATTATGGTAGTTTGCGTACAATATCTAGTGTTGATGGCATGATCCGTGGTTCTTACCAAGATGAGACACATATAATCCTTGTATGTTCTTTATAGCTATTGGTGAGTCTTTGCGGAAGACTCATCACACGTGTATGTCAGTACCATAGTCGATGCCTTTTGGGATGTTCACTGTCAACAATATCTTGCCAATTTGGAAGAGGCTACATAGGATGACTTTTCCCACATTCCGTGTGGTACGTGTTCAGAAAGCTGTTGTGGTGACGCCTCCTCCCCCTTTGCAAGGAGCGTCCTTGCAACCACTTAACCGGGTGTTCCCATCAAAAAGTGTCAAGGTCCACACAACACTTTCCATGTCGTTCGGACCTGATCTCTTCCGAGGGGATGTTTCCAAGGTTGTACCTCCATGTGTTAGTACGTACAACCCAACATCTGGACATCAGTCCTCTTGGTTTGCAACCAGGCGTTCATGACCACGCGTAGATCTACTACACCTCATTCAACACTTTTGGGTTAGTTGGCTGAACTCAACCAAGCTCCACTAAGCCCATGCAACATGCCTGCTAGGTATATCCTCGGGTTGGGAGGCACCAAGGTCCTAAGACATGGTTGCTCAGCACACTTGTTTTGCCTTTCAAAGATTGCACTCATATTTAAAGAAGGCAGCATTGGTCGTCTGGCACACTCAATTATCGTCAATTCCTTCATTAGATGCGACAATGTGCCGACCTAGATGATCTTGGTTTCAACCATCATCCCCTCATTTATGTCTGAATGGGTGCCGTAGGCTGTCGCTAACGTCCGTGTCCAAAGCACACTGCGTTTGAACTAGGTTAACTGAGATAAATGATCTCAACAACCATGGATTCTACCTTAGAACGAAGTGTTCACCGTATAATATTCACCAAATGGGTATATCATGATCACAATCACTATGTACAAGTTGGACGAACACTTTTCAGGTGTCAATTCCATGTTATTGTGATCGAACAATTCCAAAATCCATCCGGTGATTCTGGAACAACCGGTCTCCAAATACTTCTGTTCTTATGTCATTATGTCCTAAGTTCCATTTGGGAACCCGTCAACAAATTTTTTTTGCCAAGTCACAATAATTCATGTTCCTTCAACGTCTTTTGTTGTATACATTCGGTACTTCCAATCAACTGAGTGTTTCCCATATGCTTCACCCGAGGCACCCGTAGAGGGGATTGTCCTCATCAAAGACATCCAGAAGACAACCACCATTGTGGATACCGCCGCAGCGATATCCAAAACATATTATACTTACATTCGACAACGTACTTCAATTAAACCATCACCAGAACCAAGGGAGTTTATTCGCTTTACCATGACCTTTTGGGTCATCAAATATTGGTTCGACTACATTATAATAGCTTTGATCCATCTTGGAGATTGGTTTAATTGCAACAAATGGGATAGCTGGTGCTACACCATGCCTTCGGTGTGATCAGGATCCATCGACATGATGATTGAAGAGCGTGACGTACACGACTTGTGTACCGTGTCATGATGTCTTTGACTTTGAGATGTTTCTCAAAGCATCAATAAAATACGATGAGAAGTATCATTTCTCAAGGCCTATCTTGAAGAGTCATTTCACATCAATATTTGGTTATGGCACACTGGTCATTATTTTGCCTCAATATCAATTATGACTCATTATGTGGTTGGTCGGACCCCCAAGATGTGCGTGTTAACAAACTGTTAGCATAAAGCTATTGGCTTATCGATTGTGTCTAAATTATTAAGCTTTGAACGCAAAACCTAGACCTTGACATGCTCCCGACTATGTCATAGTTGGTTTGTAGAAATATATGAGATTATCGTAGTAGTCTAGAGCACTATTAGTACAAAAGGAATGTCACTCATTTTCTATGAAATAGATTTTCACCAAACTATGGATGAACTTATGTCATCGACATCGGTTTATGTACTTTTGTCTATCAATGTCCTTGACATGTTCACTCGTCGAGTGATGATAGATTGAAGGTGTTGCCTTCAAAAATTTTCACTTTTGACGTTCGGTCGATCTTGTCATAGGTCAGAATCTGACTCTTAAAGTCTTTGACCACCGTACCGAGGACCCATAAAAGAATCTCTGTCCCTCTCTGGTACATTTACCCCGTTTTCATCCATGCCGTGTAACCAATTTCACATGGTAAAAGTACAAGGACATGAATCGCATACCATGATCAATTGAAAAGTGTGTTGTCTTTGGCACCTCCTGTGGTCATGCAAGTCGTGCATCTTTTGGAACTGATGCTGAAAAAACTAGGCTTTTGTAGTACGTTCCATCAATGGGTACGGAGGAGTTTGTCCACCTTTAGCATGGTCCAAATTTGAGGAAATTGTCCTCTTCACACATGTGATTTATCCGTTAAATTTTGGTTCATACTTCTTTTGGAAGTACCTTCTTAGACTACTATCGACAGAGCGAAGTTTTTAACTTCCAATGTTCCTCACTGTCGTGGCGACCAAGATCATTTTGTTCTTTGTTACGCCATTCGGGCGAACACATGATCACCACAACCATCTGTGATTGTTTCTAGCCATGCCTGTTGGTTCTCAATTTGAAGAATTCAACAGTATGACCATCCTCGACTTCATCGAGATGCCATGTTTACTTCAAACAACGTGTTTTTGGTGTTTTGAATAATGCACTTGACGTACTTGTCCATAGAACCACTCCGCACATAGATTGTATGATTTCAGTTCGTGGTCTATCGCAAGCTAGCCTGACGAGGCAACAAGTTGGCTAGTTCTTGCTAGTTGATACAACAGGGTGCGATCGGCACCCATGGTATTGTATCAATCAGCACCTTATAAAACGTGTTGTACCATCAACACTAGCATACCTATTCCAATCAGAACTCACGGCCATAGTGTGTTCAACACTCACATCATTGGTGCATTCGACACCCGTGACAAAAGTGCAACCCACAGCTTTTGTCAATCGTGCAATCGGTGTTTATGACAATGGTGCAATCGACACTTGTGTAAACAATTTCATCGACGCACTCATTGGCCACACATTCAGCGCTCATGGTAGTAGTACGTTTGACACTTTTGTGAATGCTACAGTTGCATCTCCCATGTTGGTCATGCTCCCAATGCAACCGACACTTAAGAATTTTGGGGGCTTGATCCTTGTGTAGGGATTTTCACCATCGTGTGTGTGTTGAATGCGATCGACACTCACAATCTTTTTTTTTCAAATCCAAGTACAAATTGCTTGCCTTGCATCCTTGGTACAATCAGAACCCACATGGATTCACAACCGGCCTTTGTTTTGGTCATACCGCTGTAGACCACAAGCAGTGCAATCGGCACTAGCATCACGAATGCATTCGGCATCCGTGATTAAAGTGCAACTAGCAATTTTTCAATGTTCGACACCGACAGAAATTCTGCAACCAGCGGGTGTGTTATTGCCAGTAGTGCAATTGGCACTTACGTCGATGCTGTGGCCGATACCCGTATAAACATGCAATCAACACTTTTTTGTGCATCTTGCAAATTTCACTTCATTGCGATAAGTAGATGAGTTATTGAGTGGTCGTAGCACGTTCGATAACTTTATTTATTTCAATCAGGAATTCATCTCGATTTACATCGCAGCTGTCATCTTCTAACCCGGTGTATGCCACTGTGGTCATTTTGCATATACCACTTTGTTTAGGACATGAACAACCTGCATTGAGCCATGTCGTGGATGTTTAGCGACCACCCATTTTGAGTCCTTTTACCTATGAAAAATCTCAAAAATTGAGGTTGATAAAAACCTTTTACGCACGATTGGTGCTTAGTTTCTCGCGGTGAAGAAACTTTCGTTTGTTGCATTGCAAATTCTAGTTCCATCGCATGGAACAACTTGTTCCTTTGAAAACGACACCTCATGGTCTACTGAGAAAATGATCCATTTCCCCTTCTTTTGTCTTCCATTTACAGGGAAATGGATTTATAGAATATTTCATAAAATTAAAAGTATTCTAAAGCTTAATCCGAGCTTCTTACCATGTCACGGTGGCAAACGCACGATTGGCACGGTCAATTTCGGGCTTAATTGAGGAAATCTAGTGCTAGTGGCACCAAGAGATTTGTTTTTACACATTTTGGGAGCTCAGTCTAAGCTTCAAACTGGGTTTTATGGCGTCCAAAATGGATACCAAACGGAGGACATGGCCTCGGGTTTGTGCGGAACTAATCGGGTTAAAAAACAGAGAGTATTTTGGAGACAAAAATCGAAAGTTCCATTCCAAAATTGAACTAATGACCCCTAGTCTCAAGCAAGTCCAATTACTAGCTGCACTACGTGTGCACGTTGTGACTGGTGTCAAAACTTCCAATAGCTTGTATGTGTTGTTTACGGGGCCATCGTATCGCTGAAGAGGGGAGGAGGGAGGAAACTTTCGTCCCTCCTTCCTTCTTGGGTCGTGGGTCCATGTGAGGGGAGGGAGGGGGAGTTTGTCCCGTCGCCTCCCCCTTGGGTTGTCAGCCCTCACGAGGAGGGATGAAGACATTGACGCCTCCCCTCTCCCCCCTTGAGACATTAGCCCACGTGAGGGGGAAGGAGAGGGGAGGAGAGGTGAGATATTCTCCTCCCCTCCACCCCTCTTCCTGAGGGGAGAGAGGGGAGATCGCCCCCTCTCCTCCCCCTTTGGCAGTCGGCCCCTGTCAGAGGGGGGGGGGGGGATCACCTCCTCTCCTCCCCCTTGGCGTTTATGCGCCGTTGGCGCCGTGGTAGAGTAGGAGAGGGAGAGGGGACTCGCCCCTCTCCTCCCCCTTGGCGCCGTCGGCGCACAGACGAGGGGAAAAGGGGGGAGCTCACCCCTTGGTGCCGTTGGTGCCGTGGACGAGGGGGAGAGGGAGGAGGGAGGATCGCCCCACTCCTCCCCCTTGGTGCCGTCGGTGCAATGGGCAAGGGAGAGAGGAGGGGCTTGTCCCTCTCCTCCCTCTCGGTGTCGCCGGTGCCATGGGAGGGGGGGAAAGTGGGGGAGTCGTCCCACCCCTCCCCCTTGGCGCTGTCGGCACCTTGGATGAGGGGGAGCAGGGGGCCTGTCCCTCTCCTCCCACTTGGCGTATTCGGTGCCATGAACAAACAAGGGGGAGAGGGGGGGGACTGGCCCCTCTCCTTCCTCCTCAGCGCTCTCGGCACCAATTATGGAGGGGAGGAGTAGGAGGTTCACCCCTCTCCTCTGCGTTGGTACCCTGACGAGGGGATAGGATGGATAGGGGAGAGATATTCCCATCCCCTCCCGTCTGATCCCGGCTCTTTTCTCGCTGACAAGCTCTCCAACAAGCTCCATCGGAGCTCCAACATCACCGGTTGGACGCCGTTTGGTGACTCCACCCGCCTTGTCCATCATTTTTTTTTCACTCAAGCTATCGGCTCGTCAGTGATCTTTGCTCAAGTTCTCACCTAGTCGTGGTGCTCTCTTTGCTGATCGGGCGGTGTTTGGATGAACGATCCAAACATTCACCACCCCTTTTTCTTTCTTGTACACTGGGTCGTCAGCTGACGCCGTCTGTCGATGTCAATCTTCGACGCCTGTGCGTATCCGGCACCCACATTTTTTTTCTTCGCAAAATCTCTGGCTCAGATGCTAATGTAACAGCCCTGGGCTCTTTTGTGACTAAGTGTGGAACCCAAAACTTAGGACCTCAGAATAGTCATCTCACGAGGCCGAGTGACTGGCCGCCTCAGCCATTTTGGCTGAGACGCATCATAGCGAAACAGACAGGGTCATCATAGGGCACGTTTGGAATCATGCAACCTAATCCTACTCGTTCCACGTGGCACAGGCACGCTAGAAACATGACCTTAGCGACTTTCTAGGAGTGGAGGAGTGACTCTATGGGTTTTTTATCGCAACACTCCTTTTGCCTAAATCGAAAGGGTTATTTTCCGGGCTAGAGTTAAACTAGAATCTATCCCATATATATTTTGTCTACGCTTTGGCTCCTTGAAATGTGGGCCTCGAGCATCCAAAGCACCTGATAATAATTTAGCGACCATCTTTAACCGAAAAAAGTGTTCTGTATGCTACAACCTTGCTGCTGCAAGGCCCAACAAGAGCCCACACATTCATAGAACCTAAATTTCCACTATGTGATTCAAAGTAGAGTTTCAATGCGCTTTGCATTGTATATCGGATTGGTTTGCGTGTCCAGAAAAATATTATCCTCAATCGTAATTGAGCGATGGCCCTGTTTCTTTGTTTCACTTTCATGCAAACCCCCTAAATCCAGCAAGGGGGTTGTCACATTGAATACAAAAGAAGAGAAAGGGGTCATTGCTCAATCGCAACCTTTTGAGGGAGCAATGATCCCATGAAGGACGGCGAAAGGGAGAGACTTGAATCGCTCTCCACACATTGCTTTTGACCACCAGTCATATCATTATTAAGTCTCAATTATCAAGACATTGGATGTATTTATTCCTAATTGAAAAACTAGAAGCGATTGCTGGAACACTATGGAAGTGCTTTTATGAAGTCAACGCCCTGAAAAATTATGAACCAGCTGGTCGTGTCATCCTCGGTTGCCTGAAATTACGTTCTAATGACCGAATTTGCTCTCTCAAACTCAAGCTGGCAAATTGATGGTCGCCCATGCTAAGATCCTATCAAATTTCTCACGACATCCTCGCTAATGGGCGCATTGCTGATGGATACTAGGACAGCCCTCAAGGAGGTGATCAGGCTTACCAAGAGCCGCCTAGGCAGGACCAGCTGTTTGTGAGAGGGAGTCGAAGGTTGCACATACAGAAATAATGGAATTAGATGTTGGATTGAAGGGAATTCAAATGTCTCAATGGAATCTAGAGGGAGAAATAACATGATCACAGCTTTTTAACATGACCTTATATGCTTCATTTGGCCATGAGAGCACTGAGATATAATCTGTCAAAGTTGACCCTCTAGCACACTTTTTGAGCCTAGCAGGATGAGTGGCAGTCATATTGTCATGCATGAGAATTATGTCTCTCATGACCTGAAAGAATAATCCTGGAAAAGTCATTTAATGGAGTCTGCTGAAGGAATTCCAGCTGCCTTTTCTCCTTAAAGGACGCTCTGTGCCATCCTGATCAATAGTCCCAGCCGTCTTTGGTGTTGAATGTGCTCTAGTGATCACTTCAACCCTACCCATGATCTCCAATGTTTGGAAATCCATATCTCACTCAAACGGAATCCAAATTTAGCTCCATAAAGTGCACTCGAGTATAAGAAACATCCTATATGCACATGTAGTACTATATATTGAGCATCCTATGTTTGTCACTTTCTAGTACCATCATGTCCATCAGGTATCCTCACACACGAAGGACAATGCCCTCCAAAAGCGTGACTCCAGAAGAGGGACAGTTCGTAACGTACTAGCACACAAATCGTTTCTTAACATTTGTAACGCAATCTTCTTGAATTTTTGTCAAACTACTACGTCACGTTTTGAATTTGTCTCAAACTGTGATTTTGTCCATGTCATGTCTCGCGCTAAAAAGTGTCTGGGACCGGTTCAAGTTTGGATGACAGTCTTACAATTTGTGCACGTTGGCAAAGGCTGGAGACTTTGAATTGTGAAGTTCAAATTTGTGTGCTGGATGTTGTGTAAGGGACCTAAGCCCTTGCCATGAGTTTTTAGTTTGTGTTTGTAACGAATCTATACCCGGATTTTGCATTTGTGTCAAATACCCAAACGTTGTGCATCACTTATTAAGAAACAAAAATGAAAACGCCTGATCAATTCATGTGCTAGTATGATAATTGTCACTCTTTTGGCCGTCAGAGAAAGCAAATTGACACTAGTATTGGACTCGTGGACAACCGTCATCGAAGTACACTGGAGGGTAAAGTTTCATGTTTGAAATTTATCTACATTATTCTCCTTTGAAATAATTGCAGTAACATGATATGGAAGGATTCTGCTGCTTGTAAATTTTCAAAGAATAAGTTGAAGTCGTTCAACATCATTTCAGAGGATGGACAAATTTAATACTTTTTGTAACATTTTCAAGACTAGGTTGTAGCACACTCACTACTTGTATGGATGTGAGTGATGTTAAAAAAGTTTTTTATGCTTCAGGGACTCGAAGCTAATATCTCTAGGAGCTTTTAGGAGTGCTGTAATGGAAAATCCATTGTGTCAATCCTCAACCCCTAGAGAGCGCATTTTAGGTCCTGGTCCACGTGGAATTGCCATATGGAACAACTAATATTGTAAAGTGACAATGATGCCCTATGACGACCACGTCCATTTTTGAAGCGGCACGTCTCAATTGAAAGTACAGAGGTGACCATATGCTCTGGCTTCTTGGACCACTATTCCGAGGATGTATGTTTTGGGCTCTTGGATTAGTGTCAGAATGACCTTACGTCATTACAATGGCATCGGAGCCAGTTACAATGGCACAAGATCCAGTCACCATTGTTTTCAGCCCTCATCTGTCCGGTTGTTCCTCATCGAATCAGACGAAGGCTGTCAATCCTGCGGTTACAATGAGAGGGAATCAATTGGCCATGAGATGGTACACCGCCTTATTGACAAAGATTGCACTGACCAATTGAAAGATTTTTCAAGCCGTCAACTTGAGAAACTGTACAGTGAAAAGAATATTTTATGACTAACGATAAAGCCCCTCTTGCACGTGAGGCTGAAGGAGAGACGACGTGGAGCTCCACGTTGAGAGCCCACATTCTCAATTAGCTGAGAGACCACACAGTCACGAGGGGCACTGCCACTACGTGTAGAGACATCTGCACCTACGGAATGGCGTTTTGATGGGTCCTTGATGTGTGAGAGCACCTCGGTGGGCAACGTGGTGCACGCCGCCAACTGAGCGGCTGGTTTGGGGTGCTGCGCTTCGACTGAAGTAGCGGGTGCTACGGTGATCCGAATTGCACACAGGTTAGTGCGTTGGAGAGCTCATGACTAGCCCTACAAATTTTTAGATCATATCTATGGCCTAAAACCGATGCAAAAGTGCGTTATTGTCTTTGTAAAAGTGACTGTATCACAACTCCCTTCCACTTCCAGAAACATAGCGTGAGGCGACCGGAAAGCTCACGCTTAGACTGAGAACCCATACCAAAACAGAAAGCCATGAACACCAAGTGCAGACCCGTTGGAGGACGTTGGAACTGCCTCCACCCCGGGGATGTTTTCTGACAAGATTTTCCTCCCATCCCTTATGAGAGATGGCCAACGGCCTTATGGTCAAGGATGATGGGATATACTCCTTGAAAGGCTGTCAACGCGAGGGATGAGGAAGGAATTCCTCTCCAATCATTTACCTGGCTGGACTGCCAATGGCTCCAAGGACCAGGTGGAGGGGCCTCCCACTCCTCCATCCTCATTGCAGAAAGGGAGAAAGGGAGTGGTATTCCCCTCCCCATCTCAACTCAGGCATTGATGACACCAGATAGATATAGAGGAAGTGATACTCCCCTCTCCTATCCTCTCCTCTCATGGGACGATGATACCATAGATAGGGAATTCTACTCCCCTCCCCGTCTCCCTTAAGGCACCAATTATGCCAGAAAGGGGGAGAGGGATCGCTGCACCCTTCTTCCTCTTCTTCCAAGCACCAAAGGCAGTAGAGATGGAGCGAGGAAGCGTACCTCCCCTCCTCCAATCCTCAGATGCCAATGGGGTGAAATAATGAGAGGGATCAGAACACCCCTCTTCTTCTTCTCTTGGGTTGTTGAATGCGCCAGGGAGGTAGGATGGACGATCTCTTCCTTGTCTCCCTTTGAAGGGATGGAAACCCCAAGGGAAGGGCAGGGACATCCTCTCCCTCCCTCCTTGGTATAATCCTGGATTGGTACAGGACATGTCCAACTCCCCTTCTCGCTCCATGAGAGGGGCCGACAGTCCCAAGAGTACACGAGGGAGGAGGGAGGGCCTCAAGGAGAGGAGGAATAGCCCTGAGTGAAGGAGGAATTTACATCATCTTCCCTTCCCTAACTCAGGGGCCAATCGTCCCCGGTGCCATCTTCGAAGTGCCATGGTAATGACACCTTATGTGTGATTTCAATTATGCATAATGAGTCTTTGCATATAGCCGGTGTTGCTCAGTCAAAGGAGCGTAAGTAGCATTTCAATGGTTGTGGATTTGGAACCATGAAGATGTGAACTTTGCCGTTTTCATGGGACACATCAGGTTGGCCCATGGAAACCAAGACAGCTCTCACATTAGGACCTGGTTCTCACAGCAACAAAGAATGGAACATAATATTTTTTTTAGCCATAGAACATTTCATAAGCTATTAAATATTCGTAAATTCTTATATTTGTCAGAATGGAAAAGAGTGGGAATCAATTATTCTCCTACCACATCATCGGATATTGCTCATGGAATTCAATCTTTGCATTGAATTTACGGTTGCAGAATGTACCAGTGAAAAAAGTGATGGTTACACTTTGGTCATCGATGCACAGTTCATTGGTAGCTCTAGTGCAAAATGAACTAGTGATGGATTGTGTGCTACACTGCCAAGAATGCGTGGTAATTGCATATCAACATGATTGTCAATCACAGAACAGACGCTTATTCTAATGGCACCATTTTCAAGGACTTTGATTGCAGAAATTGTACAAGTGCCGATGGCACTGGTAAAAGAAATGTCCATCACACAGGTAGAATGAGTGTTGAAGGCACCATTGAAACAAGTGCTGATTGAATTTAGAACCAAAAAGTAGAAGCTTAACTACTCCTTTGAATGCTGATAGAGTTCTAGACATGAGTGCCGATAGCACCAATCATGTGGGTGCCGACAGCACTTCTTATGTGAGTGATGATTGTAACAAATAAAAAAAAATATATTCCTATGTCAGATGTGCCAACTGACAGATGAGGTTAGTGATGATTTCACAGAGGACATGATTTCTTGTTGAATGGATGAAAGAGCACTGGGGATTTATGTGGAAATGTTGCATTATGAGGAGTGTTACTTGGTAAGTCATACTTACCTGTCACTTGACTCCGCAAGTATCTCGATGACATCCCTTTAAGTGACAGGGTATATCTTCCGATGGTTGATGGATATCTTGATGAATTTGAGAAGGATTATACATCCAAAATCCTTGAAGGAGAATACATACACTCAGGTTGAAGTACGCCGCACATCCATGAGACAGGCAGACTGATGCACGAAGGGTATGGTATGCGGTTAAACATAATGTGCGACAAAAGTCAGCGGCATGCACGGGGGGAGTTGGCCTAGCCACATTTGTGGGAACATTGGGGTTTGGACTTTTAAGTACCTGTAAATGTGGCCAGAGTTGCGGCAGACATAGAGTCAGAAAGATTAAGAAAACATGTATCGTGATGAAATAAGAGTTTGAATATGGCTGATGATCCATACAGCCTTGTCCGTGGAGAAGGTAACAAGAGGCTGCTGAATTGAGTGAAAAGTGACAAGGTAGTACCTCAAGCATGTATAATCACATCCAAATGGACAAAACACATGAGTTAGATGACATATCACATGGAACATGCAAAATGACAGTTGACTGGAGTTTGAAACTGTAGATAAAGCTAACCAGATTCTTATGGCAATTTGGCTAGTCCAATCCCTTTCTCTACAGTCTTTTTATGATAATATAGAAAGATTATTCAGGCAATATCAAAGCCAAAATATTGTGCCATGAGTTACTTCTAGGTATGGCATGCTTACTATAAAGACATTGATATCAAATATGGCTGGATATGACATATTTCATGGGGAAATCTATTTTATGGTAGCTAACAATAGAAAATTTGAGGTATAATATTCTCTTGTATTTTCAAATCCCTAAAATTATTCTTCTTACGAAAAATTGACCAGGGTAATGTTCTTTTTACATTGCAAGAGTAGGCCAAGAGTCTGTGCATACGCATTATCCAGCAAAGATTCCAGCCTCAAATTGAAAAGGATGGAGATAATGAGTCAAATTGCGAGTTATGATGCCTTATTCTAGTAACATCCTGTCACAAGAGCTTGTTCAAGTGAGGGTAAAAATTCGTGAATCCTACTAGTTGGCTACATATGTTGAAGTATGAATGCTCATTTGATGGGTCCCTCCCTTGATGGATTGTTGTCAAATCCAATCAACAAAGTTAGTGGTTGAACTGCAAAAGGAAAAAAGCATCGCCCTGTTCCATAATTGACTGAGT
This sequence comes from Penium margaritaceum, assembly GCA_023375785.1. Classification (NCBI taxonomy): domain Eukaryota; kingdom Viridiplantae; phylum Streptophyta; class Zygnematophyceae; order Desmidiales; family Peniaceae; genus Penium; species Penium margaritaceum. The sequence goes on from SZWC01003539.1 coordinate 29,961, forward strand.
ATTTCCCAGGCTCAGATCCGTTTTTCATGGTTTAACGACATCCTTGACTGCACACACAGACCGTTGAAGTAAATGCATTTACTTATTAGTTGTGGCTTGTAATCGTGTGTGGACCCAGGTCTGCTCAAGAGCCAAATTAAACTTCTGTTTTTTTTTTTACGAGAACTTGAGCATTGAACCTACACATACCATGCGCATCACATGTGCATGTTTTTTTTTAGGCATAGTCAAAGCACAAATCATGATTGATTTTTTTTTCTGACACGCTAGCACAAGTCAGCTATTCGCATTTCTCTGCCTTGTACTATAAAACTTTACAAAGGATATCCTGAGCCAAATATTTTGAAGTGCCTTATATGTTTAGTCAGTTACTTTGAACTGATTAGTCAGAGAAATAAAGTACACAAAAGAAAAGGAATCCATTTGTGGCATCTCTCATATGTCACAAAGACGACGGCCATGAAATGCAACAGCCATGGTATCGTCTGTGAGAGATCAAAAACTTTGGTTCCACTCTTTTCCGATGAAGTACAAACCACTGAGCCGATTTCAGAACAAGGCACATGTAGTGGGGAGAAATAGGATATTCTTGTTGCTCACTCGTACTCATAAAAGAAAAAAAGCTGTACATTTTGTTGATTTGTACTAATTTTTTTGTAAGTTAAGTGGCAAGAAATAAAAATAAAGGCATTGAATTCACCAATAAGGGAATTCATCCAATGGGATTACCAATGGTAAGCCCATTGGAAGCACAATAACTAGTGAACAACCAATTCATTGTCATTATTTAGCACATCATTGACTCAGTTTTGGGAAAGATTATGCGCAAGCCACCGGTTGAGATGGTGGCTAAACAACCATGATAAATCATGTGACATTTGCACATTCTACACACAAAGAAATGTAAACTTCACCAAACAACTGGGTCATTTAGTGTACCAATGAGAAAGATATGGTCATGCAATGAGGACGTGCACCTCTAAATAACAAGAAGCATACCGAATTGACCCCAAGTACGATGGAATGAATTTCTTTTCCACTCAAGCCAAAGAGATCCGAAACTATTCCTTGACCAATGAGGCGAGATTCATTAGGGAATATGGGTGCTACGGAATGATAGTTGAAGGTACAGTCATAGACCAAGGTGCTGCGGACAGCCGTAACTGCCACTACTGGTGTTGTGTAGAAGCAACCACACATGGTGCACAAAATCAACCACAACTGAGTTGTTTTGCCATGGATGATCCCATGATCCCAGCGTCTTTTATACCACTTCACCCTTGTAGGACGCTTTGTCATGCCAAGGCGCTCTTGGCCTATTGGATCTTTGACCTCCTTTTCCATAAGGCATCCTAAGGGCTCTTCTAATCATGAAAACCATGCTGACAACTTGTAGATGACCTTGTTCTGAGTTCACCAAGTCTATGCATTCCTTTGTTGTCCAAATCTCATTGTCTTCAAGAATTTATTTGCAAACGTCCATTGGATCCCACAAGTCTTTTGCAAACCATAAAAGTGGAAACCCTGTAAGGAGCGTCCCAATGTAGGAGCCTCGGTGAATAAGATCCATCCTGCTGCTCCTCGAGTGTGGTCCTACACACCTAAGAGTTAAGAATTTGACTTCTAACCCAAGAGCTTTGTGTGGCCGCTAGGATAGGGAACTCCTTAAGAGGAAAATGCACCATGAAGTTGGGAAATCCTCAATTCATGTATGGTATTGTAGAATTTTGATGTTCACTGGGCTTTGCGTGAGGTTGAATATGAGATAGCAGAGTCGTGCGAGATATTGCCATTGCCTGAAGCATCATTCATTTTTCTAAATAAGGTAGACCATTTCATTGACATTGGTAAATTTTGCTATCAATAGTATTCTTCTAATTGTACTTGGCTTGAAACTGTTTTCATAATGGGAAGCATGGCAGACGTTGAGGCAAGGTAAACTTTGGCATAGAAACATGATGTTCAGAGGTGTCGAGTTTACATCTGCACCTATTTTTTGGTGGCAAAGTCCAACAGTTATACACTGGCAAGGATATTGTGCTTCTATGATGAACTGTTTTTTTTTTTTTACTGAAACTGTGGAGACATTCCCTCTGCCAGTTTCTTGTGTTCAACTATACAAATTCATCTACGCAATGGAAAAATTGCAACAACGTCGGTAGAATCTTGTAGCACTGTGGAAATCTTATAAGTAGGAATGAAAAAACAGTAGAAGCAAAAATGAAAGCCCTAAGAACAAGCAAGGAAAAACTTACCGAGAAAATAGCCCCAGGTCTGTGAGAATGTTTCGGTAAGCACATGAGGATATGCCACTTGAATCTGATTTTTTTAGGTAACCTTTGAATGTCATGGCATCCCAACGAGTGGTTTGCAGCAGAGGTCACTGTTGTGGACACAAAAATCCTCTCCATAGCACAATCTCTCTCTCTCTCTCTCTCTCTCTCTCTCTCTCTCTCGCGCTCTCTCTCCCCCTCCCCTTCCCCCCTCCTGTAATGTGTAAGTGTAGCAAGTGTAAATGTTCTGGTTGCAATACGATTTGCACGGTCATCAAAACAATGCACTGAGAGAAACAGAGAATGCAAGAAATAAAGTTTTTTGTACCCTACTGCAACATGGATTTGTGATGACAACAATTTTATGTATTTGTGTGCAAGTGCAAAACGATTTTAGTTTTTGTGTATTTTTTACTAATTACCTGCAAACCTGGTTGAGCTTTTGCAACAACAAATTCATTTTACACTTTAATGCTTCCTGCACTTGGTTGTAGAGGACATTTCCAGCCCATAAACAATGTTTTTCATGTACCACCTTTGGAGTATTGAGCTCAATTGGTGAAACCTTGTCCTTTTTGTGTATGGTTCACACAAGCGCAAGGGAGGCCTCTACGTTGTAGAGACCAAGGCAATCCCCGCGGCGACAGATTCAGCAGACTTGCAGGACCGCACCGGCAACCTGGCCAAATGAGGGGGAGCTGATCTGGAGCTCTGGCACCGACGACGGGGGCATTCCTCCCCCACAGTCGTGAAGGAGATGGAAAAGCGTGAGCTGGTATGTGGCCTCTTAATCGATGGTACGGAAGAGGCAACAGATGCAGCAAAGTACATAAAGTGCTACCCTTGTATTTTGGGCAAGGCACAACGCAAACCATTCAATGAGAATGTGAATCACGCCTCGGACTTGCTCGAGGTTGTGTACCACGACGTGTGCGGACCATTCAAGACGGCATCAAAGAGCGGCGTGTCTTACTTTGTCGCCTTCATAGATGACTATAGCAGAAAAATCTACGTGTACTTCATGACGAGGAGGACAAGGAGACGAGGTCCTGGACCGGCTGAAGGAGTATGTCACTGCGGTGGAGAGGCAGAAGAACCGGACGGTCAAAGCACCACGCAGTGACAACGGCAAGGAGTACGTGGGCTGTAGCAAGTGGATGAAGCAGCAGGGCATAAAATAGGAACAAACTATGCGGTATTCGCCTTGGTCAAATGGCGTGGCAGAGCGGGCAAACCAGACGCTGAACATGGTATAGGCCATGTTGGTGGATGCAGAATTGCCGCAAAGCTTCTGGGCAGAAGCTGTGAGTACGGCAAGCTACACCATCAACCTCACTCCTACAATGGTATTGAAGGGGAAGAGCAGCTGGAAGACGTCGCAGGAGGTTTGGAGTGGGCGCAAGCCAAGTGTGGCACACCTGAATGTGTTCGGGTGCAAGGCGCACACGATTGTGCAGGCTGCACAATGGCGCGACAGCAAGCTAGAGCTGCATGCAAAGTCGTATCTCTTCCTTGGCTATGAGAGCATGCATAAGGCGTACTGGCTCTATGACATGCATAAGGAGGAGGTAATCCGTAGCCGAGTCGTAGAGTTCAACAAGCAGCAGAGCTACATCAGTGGCAACGAAGTGGAACTCTCCAAATACAAGGGAGTGGTTCCAGCTCCTTGACTACAAGAAGGAGCCGACGGACGGTGAATTTGAAGATGCGGCATCAGAGCGTGACGGTGCACCAGCGGTGGCAGCCAACGCAGAGGACTCTGATGACGATCAAGCTAATGAGGAGATCCACCGGAAGGATCCGGCGGATGAGGCACCAAGGGTGCCAAGGCGCGCACTCCCGGCGGAGTGTGCATCGTGCATCGGTGGAAAATCCACTGGACGCGCCGTCCGTCCTGGCAATGTTTCTCTGGAGCGGGAGAGATCCACAGGGAGCCGCCTGGTAGATGATTCACTGGAGGATGCAGAGTCGGAGGGATCATAGCAGAGTGACGATGCACCACCAAAACTGCCGCGCCGTAACAGGAGGTAGCGGAAAGCGGGGAAGCGCTTCGACGCAAGCACCGGCCGATGGATCGGCATGACGCGGTGCATGCTGGCTGCATCAATGGAGTTGACTATCATGCAAGAGGCACTTGCGCGGCCCGAAGGGGATCAATGGGACACAACCATCAAATGAGAGCTGGCGTCCATCGCGAAATGTGACATGTGGGAGCTGGTTGACAGGCCGAAAGATGCCAAGGTCATCGGCTCAAAGTAGGTCTTTAAGACCAAGTTCACAAAGGAAGGTGTGGTTGACAAATACAAGGCGTGGTTGGTGGCAAAGGGATACGCACAACACAAGGACGAGCATGACGACGAGACCTTTGCTCCCATCGCCAAGATCACAAGCATCTGGATGATCCTTGCGGTGGCGGCCACGAAGGACATGGAGCTCCACCAAATGGACATAAAGACGGCATTCCTTAATGGCATCATAATCAAAGAGATCTACATGGAGGTTCCAGAGGGGGTGGAGGCGCCGGAGGGCAAGGTGTGCAAGCTGTGAAAGTCCTTGTACGGGCTAAAATAATCACCCAGATGTTGGTACCAAAAGATGAACAGCTTCATGGCACAACTTAGCTTCAAGTGCTGTGAGTCGGATCACAGTGTGTATGTGCGGCGCAACAAACAGCTCCATCAGATCATGGCACTCTATGTGGACGACCTGATTTTGTGCTCGAGAGATCTGCCGAGCCTACAACGGTTGAAATTGCGGTTGAGCAGCAGATTCTAGATGTCGGACATGGGGGGGCTGGAGTACTACCTCGGGGTGAGCATTACGCAGAACCGGAAGGCGTGCACGCTTAAGCTGGGGCAGGCCAAACACGTGGCGAAGGTACTCAAGCAATACGAAATGGAAGACCGCTAACCTGCTAGCAATCCGGTCTCCATGACCTGTGAACTGAGTGGTGCAATGGCGCCACAGACAAAAGAAGAGCGAGAAGATATGGTAGGGGTGCCCTACCAATCGGCGGTGGACAACCTCATGTACGCCATGCTGGCGACTCGACCGGACCTGGCCTACGCGGTGCACTAAGTGAGCAGGTATGTGGCCGATCTAGGGCTACTACACTGGCAGGTGGTCAAGCGCATCCTGCGCTACCTGCAGGCTACATAGCATGCTTGCCTGAGGTTCAACGGCAAGGGGCAGGTTGCCGTTGAACCTCAGGCACGCATGCCCTTACATCTGGTCTTCTACACGGATGCATACTACGCTGGCAATGTGGACAAGCGGAAGTCCACATCTGGCTACGTGTTCGTCCTCGCTGGTGTAGCGGTCTCCTGGTGTAGCAGAAAGCAGGACCATGTTGCCAACTCCACAATGGAAGCAGAGTAAATCGCGCTCACCACCTCCTTGGCCGAGGCGGTCAAGGAGGTGGTGTGGCTCTGCACGTTGGTGGAGGAGCTGGGCGTGCCGCACCAGGAGCCTACGGTAGTGCAAGAGGACAACACCGACTCCATCTCGCTGACCAACAACTCGACGTAGTACAGGAGGAAGAAGCACATTGACGTGCGTTGTCGCTACGCATGGGACATGGTTGAAAAGGGGCAGGTGGTGCTGCAATAGTACAACACACACAACATGCTTGCGGATTGCTTGACCAAAGTGCAACCGGTGGACCGGCACGCAATGAGCGTGGCCGGGCTTGGGATGACCAGCTATGATGGGCTGGAGGATGCAGCGGAAGATGAGTGAGAGCAAGCAGGAGCAGCGGGCATGTCAGTTGCAAGGGGGAGAATGTTGAAGATTTTCCCCTCTTCATGCCTAAGTGCGGCGCCGAGAGGCACCGGTGAGCCACCAGAGAGAGGAAAATCCTTGCATTTTGATATAGCAGCTCAAGGTTTTTTAGATCCTAAAATGGAGGATTGCCCTTGAAAGTTGACGAGTTGCTGAATCTGCTGGAGGTTGTTTCACTGGAATCGGACAAGTAATGAGGGTGATATGGGCTTCCAAAGTTGGAATGTGTGCGGTGACTCTGAGAGCCGGCCGCGGTTTGACTGCCGGTGAATAATTGACCGGGACGAGTAACAAAATTCTATCTGGGCATTTTGCTCCGGAAGGCTGCCGAGGTGTCCGAGTGGATGATTTGCCGGATGTCAGTATTGCAGTTTGCTACTAAGGGACTTGGCCAAAATCCTGGCTCGGAGTCCGAAACTCAAGAGTACAGTTTGTTACCCGGGGACTTAGTAAAAATTCTGACTGCAGGTCCGCGAACAGGTTTTGAACCACATCACCAAACTCGATGATTAACTCAACGAAGCAGACCCCAAAGGCGCGAGGGGTACTGCCACTACGTGTAGGGACATCTGCGCCTCCAGAATGGCATTTAGATGGGTCCTTGATGTATGAGGGCACCTCGGCGGACGACGTGGTATACGTCGCTGACTGAGCGGTTGGTTTGGGGTGCTGCACTTCGGCTGACGTAACGGGAGCTACGGTGATCCAAACCGTGGATGTTAAGGTGCGTTGGAGAGCTCATGACTAGCCCTACAAATGTGAAGATCATGTCCATGGCCTAAAACGAATGAATAATCGCGTTATTCCCTTCGCAAAAGTGACTGTATCTCAACTCCCTTTCACTCCCAGAAACATAGCATGAGGCGACCAGAAAGCTCACGCTTAGACTCAGAACCCGCACCAAAAACAGAAAGCCGTGAACACCAAGTGCAGACCCGTCGGGGCACGTCAGAACTGCCTCCACCCGTGGGGCGGTTTCTGACAGGTAGGAGAGGAGAGGATGCAGGCGACCAGACAGCCAGCACGAGCGAGGATGCAGGAGAACGAGGTAGTGAATGCCAAGAGGATGGCTTGGAAGAGGTAGATAGCCAAGAGAGGCAGAGGACACGGAAGGAGAAGGTACGTAGGGGGGTGCAAGTGGTGTGAGGAACACTGGAATATGAAACAAAGTCTGCACCTGAGAGGGAGGGTCTAACATGACCCGATCGAGGATACAACAGGCACAGACCCTCCCAAGCTGAGATAGCAGGATAAGAGATGATGGAGAAATAAGGCAGGAGAATTCACACTCAAGCACATCCTTGAAGAGAAGAGTTTCAAGGGAATCAATGACTCAACGATGTGTAGGGTCTGAGAAGGAAGACACCCCAAGAAAAGCAAAATAGCTATGAGGGGAATGATTTCCCTCAAGTTGTTGGGAAACCCTCTGCTGCTACTTGTTACCTTGTGGTTGTTTTCATGGCTGTCCTTGTTGGCTGAAATTGCAGTTCAGACACTCAGCGGGGTGGTGCGTCCTCCCAGGATCTCAAGTATAGCTGTGTGCTCCAATGACGCTAATGCTACCATGTCTCTGCTGTGTAAATTTGAAAGAATCGTCTAGCTGCTTTGATACCACAAGAAAGTTCGTGAAAGCTTCCTAGCGTTGCAAATGCCAATGTGGAAATCCTATCCTAAACAGCGCAGCAAGGATTTGGGTAGGGAGACAAGAATGGCCTTTAAAACAACCCAATTGCAGACAGAAACATCAACTGACAAGCACATACATGAATAGCTGTCGCCGGCGCTAGTCAGGCTGCACTCCACGACAGGTCAGTTTGCTAACAGACCAGTCCAAAACCACTGTTCTGGCCGTATCTTGTTGCACAGACGTCCACATGAGGCACTGTTCTGGCCGTATCTTGTTGCACAGACGTCCACATGAGGCACTGTCTCATCCTACAGAAACATGAATTTTAGCCAGTCGTTATGAATGCACCAACGCCCTAGTCTAGTATGAATCAGTCTTCAGACAATGATAGTTGAACCATGATCAGTCCACCGAGAAAATCTGAAAATATTAAGAGAAATAGGAAAGGGCCTAAGCAAGTCTACAGCACTGTCACAGCTGCCCAGCAGCTCTGAATCAGTGGATGACCATGCAATGGCGCCCTGGCACTAGCTGGATTTGCATCAGTGATCTTCAGGGACATGGAGATCACTCAGCACTTACAGTCAACTGTACACACCAACGGGAACCGCTCACATCATAATAGACTTATCTGAGTTCCTAAACTGAGAGAGTACGCATTCTTATTCATTGAATCAATGGCCAACCGTACCTTCACTCCCAGAATTCTTTGCCAATTGGTCGAGGGTATTTTAGCCAACTACCCCGACCTTCAGTCCTCCAATCCATATCATTCTGAGGGTATTTTAACCACATACATCTTTTAATACTGTTCAGACTACTACTTGACTGTGCTAGAATTTTATAAAGACGAGCCTTGATGTGACTCCTCAACTTCTTGGCCAGTTTTTTTTAGGAAGCCTCTTGCAATGCCGCATCACACGCGCTGCTTGACTCAAGTATCCAAGACCTCAACTATGTCCCATTCTTGAACCTGCACTTGTATGTATGCGGTTGGCATTCTGGGAAATTTTAATTCAAGTACACTTCTTGCTAGATCACTCAAGTATCCTAATTTTCAACATCCTCTTTTGCTCTGTAACTTCTCTTTGTTCACCATCTAGACTCTACTTGGCGAAATGTTAACCACTTACATTCTACTACGAATCATAGTTTGGAAAATCCTCACCAGATTACATGTATTTTTAATTCCAACCTCAAATAGTGTCTAGTTTTCCAGTGCAATACTTGTTGTTCTATCATGTTCCTATGAATGGCTTACAAATCCTCCCGGATAACTGTTACATCCCTGACATACACAAGTTCCTGAACTCCAGGCATAGGATTGTTTTTGTCAAAACACTCATGGCCAACCGTGCGACAAACTCTTGGTTTTTATGCCAATAACTTGGCAGTATTTGGGCCAAATTCCCCGACCACCAGTGGTCTTTTCCAGGAGGTTCTGACAGGTGTTACCACCTTCCAAAAGTGTTGATAGAAGTATCATAAATTATATCGATCTCTTGATTCTTTTTGGTCTATTTCACAAGAAACTTGGTATTCTTGCAACCCCCCGAATTTTCGGTGGAGCTTCTCAAAGCAGCCACTCACAGTGCGGTGTTACACATGGTGCTTGAATTGAGCAACCAAGACTTCAAATATGCCTCATTCTATCAACGGTACATCTTTACATATGCACTCAACAGCTCCAACACTTAACATAGAAGTATACATATTGCTTAAGTCAAATGACTAAAGTGTCCCAATCACCCGGATTCTCTTCTGCTCCACAAATAATACTCATCTTCCATCAAAATTCTGCTCGGCATAAGAATATCTATCAGAGCACAACAGTGCACAAGGGGAAGTTTTCTACGTTACTCCTATGTAGCAACCATGTAGAAGTTTTCAGTGCATCTATGTCATCCAGAAGACTATAAACCTCATGAAAACAGTGAAAGGAGAGAGCGCACGTGGCCACAAGTACTGGTAATATGGTGAAGACTTGAGCAATGGAGTGAAAGCAATAGGTGATTCACAACTCTGAAAAAGTGTCTCACGAAACTGCAACAATACCCTTTTTGGTGAATAAGGTGGCTCTGGAGACTCCAACAACATCCAACAATAGACTCCTCAGGCTCATCAAACCCCTTGCTTCCGCAACTGCCCAGTGGGGTGAAATCTGGCACAATGATGAGCTCACATTGATAAGAACTTGTACCAGAAGCTGTTGGGAATAAAAAAAATTAACAACCATTCTCTCCAGCATCTCACCACAGTGATAGAGGAGTTTCAAAATATGCACACATGAGAACCAGTACTTTTCAACAATGAACTGTTGAATGGACTCCAAATCCAGATGGTACTTCTCCAGCCGTTCAATTGTACATATCTAAAAGGACCAAAACTTGTGATGGCTTTCAAGCTCGAAGTATAGTTTATCACCGCTCGGGTCAATGACGATCCAAAATAGGATTGATCTTGCCGCCTTGCTTATGTGAGCACGACATTCAGTTGCTGGTCCAATTTGAAGGAAATCCAACAACTGGAGACCAGTGTATCCAGATCAAACACTCTCTCACATTGTCAGCAACACACGTTCTACCTCTCAAGCGGATCAATCCAACGTTGCAAGATTCACTGACTCCACCAAAAACAAACAAGGAGAAATTTTACATCTGTGGTTCTTGTATAATTTGAAAGGTTAAATGAGAAGTCTACCGCACAGTGAAAGCCTGAGCGACCATGTCAACAGTTTGGTGTTTCTCAGTTCACATGGAATTTTTGCAAAATCATCACCGGCAGTGACATCATCTTCAAAGAAGTCTGTTTTGAATAAAATGGCTTCAAGGAAAAAATATGGTGATCTTTTGCAATATTCAGTATCCAGGATGACCTTCCATAAATGATCGCAGCAGCCATTTGATTGACATCACCAACTACTACGCTTGGATTCCAAAGCCACAATTCTTACAGAGGAAAATCTCATTCAACAGAGGCCTTTGCTCCAATAGAAATCAACGACGCCAATCAATGAGAAAAGTAGCTGTTTTCTGCATGCAAAGACCGGGTCACATATTGTGCAACTGCTGGAAGCGGCAGAAACAACCCCAAAGGGGGGGGGGGGTCATGGAAAAATAACGATGAGTAAGGAACTGGCAGAGAAATAGGAATAGACAGTGAAGCTCATGTTCATTCAAAGCAATCTAAGTCAAAAGGTCTCCCAATGGCTCTTAACACCACAGGTGAGGGTTTCTGATATCGTTAAGTTCAACAAGGAGTACAAGGATGTTGAATCGGTGATAATGACAGAGTTACAAAATCTATAAGAAAATTGATGTTATTGGATAGGGGGCCTCTCCAAGTTTCATCAGCAATGAGGTGGTTCAGAAGCTGGGTTTCAAAACCAAATCAGGGGTGTTTGAAGGAAAACCCATTGACAGACAACTACTGATTTGTTGACTTTGCAAACCTCTCTTATTGCAAATTGATAAACTATGTAACACAGTAATCTGGATAACAGGCCAAATGAGCAACCACAATTCATCCATGGGCCATATTTCATGTAACGGCACAATTTCTAAGTGAATCGGAGCTGCAGCACAGTCTATGTTTGTAATGGTAGACAAAAAACAACTGCCTCAGATAGAGTGACCTACGATGTATCAAAACTAAACATAAGTAAAAGGGGAGGAAGTACCAGAGAAAGTTGCAACAACCACAATACCATGAGGAACAGCATCCAACTTCCTCGACGTGGTCAATAGATTTGTTTTAGGGGGGGGGGGGGGGGGGGGGCTCACTTGTGGCTGATCTACATGGAACCTAGAAATAGGGCAAATTTGAACCAGCTGACGCAGCAGACTTATCGGCCTCACTGGAAAATAAACCTGAAAAGTTTGTGGATGTACAATAAGATTACACCACTTACTAAGGAGTTTAAATGGGTTTTCTTCTAATGAACTACCCCAAGATTTGCCTCTTCAACATTGTACCGCCTGCCAATTTGAGCTAAAGACGGGCAGCAAGCCAATGGTCAAAGGGACCTATTGAATGAAAGATCATGAGCTGACTGAGTTGAAATCCCTAAACTACAAGACACAGAATTTTTGTCACTACATCCATGGCCAACCATGCTTTGACTCCCTGAATCTTATGCCAATGTTATCCAACTACTTTGGCCTTCAGTGCTCGAATGCACATAATTCTGACAGGTTTGATCACCTTCAAGAAATAACTAAAGAATCTCCACAAACCGTATCCATCTTTTGATATTGATCAGACGACTACTTGGCGGTGCCGGACAAGTCTTGATGTTGTCAAAAATCCCCAAATTCTCGTACTGCTTGACTCAAGTATCCAAGACCTTAAGTTTTTCCCATTCTTGTTTCTTCACTTGTGTGTGTGCACCTGGCTGTCCCTACAGTTTTAATCAAAGTACACTTATCGCACAATCACTCAAGTGTTGTACTTTTCCAAATTTTCTTTTTCTCTATAACTTCTGTTTGGAAATTATCTATATTCTACTAGGAATACACTGAACCACCTGCATTCTGCTACAAATAATAATTTCCAAACTTGTCACCAGCATACATTTATTTTGAATTCCAAACTTAAACAGTGTTCAAATTGCAGTTTCATACTTGTAGTGCTATCAAGTTCCTATGAATGATTTGTAATTCCTCCCGTAAAAATGTTACATCCTTGATGTACACAATTTCCTAAAATACAGGCATGGTATTTTTTGTCAATACACTCATGGCCCACCACATTCCAGCCTTCGGATTTTTACGCCAATCATTTAACGGCATTCTAGCCAAATGCCCCGACCTTGAGTGTTCCATTCGAGAACGTTTTGACAGGTTTGACCACCCTCCACAAGCTTCAATAGAAGTATCATAAATGGTAAGAATCACGATACTGTTCAGTCGACTTCTCAATGGTGCTAAAATCTTATGAACAAGCACCTCGACTTTTTTGGAACCCAACAATATCTTGGTGGAGCTTCTCAACTCAGTCACCCACGATGTGGCGTTGTACACTGTGCTTGAATCAAGTACCCAAGACCTCAAGGGTGCCTCAATTTATTTTCTACACCTGTACATCTGAGCTCAACAGTTCTAAGGCATTCCAGAAAACTGGCCACCTACCCCGACCTCCAGTGTGCTTTCCCAAAAGTTTCTGACAGGTTTGACCACTTTCTAGAAGCATCGACATAACTATGATGAACTGTATTAAAGTTTTGGTACTTTTTGGTCAACTTTTCAATTGAGCTGGAATTTCATAAAGTTGTGCCTTGATATTGTCGAACCCCTCCTCTTCTTCTGCACTTCACCTTCTACCTATGAGCCATCCATGCTCCTTTCAGCGTAATACTTGGTGTCAGAGCGTATGGACACTAAAGGAATAGCTGAAAACTTTACTCCAAGGCAACAACCTCGAACATGTCTTCAATGTACCTCCTCTATCTAGAGTATCACAGGCCTTCCAAAAACGGATGTGAAAATAATGAGTGCATCGAGTGACGAGCAGTAATAAAACTTGACAAATTCAATGATGGAGGATCAACAGAGAAATTTCCATGATTCTCTCATGGTGAACCAGACAGCTGCAACAGAAGGCTTCATGGCAAATCGTGTAACTTGGATGAATTCCATGGCCAATCTAGTGATGGAACCCTTAGGCTAGGCAATTTCCTCGCATCCGCAGTTTTCTGCCAGGACAGCAACTCGCACGATGGAAGGAGGTACATGCCAATAGGCTTGCATTCATGAAAAAATGTACCTGAAAGCAAACCAGACAACAGCGACAACCCTTGCGGTGAATGGCACAGCAGCAACAAACACGACGGCCAACCCGGTGACGGATCCCTCGGGCTCAGCAAACCCTTTGCCTCCGCCGCTGCCCGTTGGGACAAGACCTAGAACGATGGGAGGCACTGGCCGACAAGCACAAATCAACAAAGACATTTTTACCAGAATTTGTCGGAACTCAAGAGCCGCAACACCCATCTGCTCCAACAACTCAACATGGAAATGGAGGAGCTTCGGGTATCTCATATGCACGAAGAAGTACTCACCAAGAGAATTTTACAACTCTCGAGTGAATCCCAGATTCTACCTCCGCTTTCAGAGTCGTTTGATTGGTATGTGCCTGACACGTTTGGAGGTGTAATTCACCGCTACTTGGGACAACAACTACAAAATAAGATTGAACTCACCGCCTTGTTTTTGTGTGGCATGACTTTCAGATGATGGTCCGACCTAAAGACCATCCAAAGGCAGTAGGAGACCAGCGCAACCCGTTTCCTCAGCGGCTCAAACGACCATTCTCACATCGTCGACCGCAGGCGTACTACCTGTCAAGCAGATTAATCCGACATGGCACGTATCTCTCATGCCACTGGAAACATGTAGTGAATTCACGTGCTCTACCCTCACTCACTTAAAAAACATTGGATGCGAATTCTGATGTACGGTACAGACTCCAACGGCTCCATCAACAGTCCAGCGTGGTGGAGTACACTTGGCGTTTCTGCAAAATTATCACTGGCAGTGATTTCGCCCCCGATGAACTGTCTCTACTATAACGGTGGCCTCAAGCAAGAAATTTGGCAAGCAATTGCAATTTTTGGTAAACAAGGCGACCATCCGCGAATAATCGCAGCAGCCACTTCCATCGACAAAGCTGACTACAACGCTTGGATGCAGGAATCCAACGGCTGGCGACCCGAAAGTCACAATTCTTATCATGGTGGAGGAAAGTCACAGTCAGCAGAAGCTGGACTTGCGAGAAGTCAGGCCATATCTCACGGGACAGTCAAAAACGGTGTCAACAACCCAAAAAGGGGGAGAATTCATAGAAGGTTGAGCATTTGGGAAACAACAAAGGGCAGGAGTAGATGGCGAGGCTCCTATCCGGTCAGAAAATTCTGTGCCGACCGATCATCAATCTGAGCGGCTCACACTGTTGCAGACGAGGGTTCCTGAGATTGTAAAGATTGACGAGGGGTACAAGGACGACCGGCCGGCAATGTTGGTACGGGTACAACCAAAGGATTGTAAGAGTCGTAGAACAGTACGTCACTACTAGATGGAGGAGCTTCTCATATCTTTGTCAGCAACGACATGCTTCAGAAGTTGGGTTTGAAATCCAAACCAAGTATGTATGAAGGAAAAACCGTTGATGGAAGACTACAAATCCGTCGACTTCACAAACCACTCTGACAGCAAGAAGGACATCTACGTGACGTAACGGTCTGGAGATCTTGTCCAATGAGTGACCAGAAAAACATCCTCGGTTGAGATTTCCTATACCAGTACTATCTGCAAGTAGACTCGAGCAGAGGGTCAGTCTGCATGAGCATTTCTGGCAGAAAATGACACCTACCTTTGGTCGAGCGATCCACGACGCAACAGCAGTTCCGGGAAGCATTAGCGGTGGAAGCAGCAGAGGAAGTTGTGGCAACCACAAATTGCCAACCGATATCTCTGGACGTGGCCAAACGGTACCTGAAACGGGGAGCACAAGCGTGGCCAGTCCATGTGGAAGCAGGGAAAGAGAAAGAAATTGTAGTTGTCGAGGAAACCGCGATGACCTTGACACCTGAGAAGTTCGCAGCCATACTCGAGGAGTTTGCGACACCCAACGAGGAGTTTGAGGGGGTTCTCTGGATGAACTGCTCTAAGAGCTACCTTTGAAGTGGAATATCGACCATGAGATAGACCTCAATCCGGGCAGCAGACCGACAGTGAAGTGGACCTATGGCATGAGTGACCACGAGCCGACCGAACTAAAAGAGCAGTGGGACGAGATGCTCGGATAGCGATTCACCACATTAGACCCTCCACATCACCCTATGGCACACCTGTACTTTTTGGAGAGATGCAGATCTGCGTGGGCTACCGAGCGTTGAACGACATCACCATCAAGAAACACTGCCCTCTTCCACGAGCAGATGAAATTTTTTACCATTTCCGTGGAACGTAAAATTTCAGTAAAATCGACCGTCGTAGCAACTATTACTGGATTCGCGTATCTGATAAGGACGTCAAGAAGAAGGCATTCCCCACTGGATACGGGCGCTTCACAATTGTGCCGTTTGGAATCACAAACACCCCCGCAATATTTATGGAGGCAATGAAATACATATTATGCCCGTACCTCAACGACTTTGTCGTCGTGTACCTCAATGACATCTTGGTCTACAGTCGCACTCCAAACTAGTACAATGGACATCTTAAAAAAGTTCTCAAAGTTTTGCAAAGAGAGAATTTTCTCAGAAAATTCTGGAAGTGCGACTTCGGACGCCGTTTGATCGAGTTTTTGGGCCACATCATTGGCAGAGGACGAATCACCATGGACCAAAAAAAAGTTGGAGGCATTCGCTGGATGGCCGATGTCCATAAATGTTAGGGGCATCCAAGTATGTTTGGGCATCTGCAACTACTACCGTCAATTCGTAAAGGAATATGCTATAGTGTTAACACCTCTCTTTGATCTCAGTAAAAAAACCACTGGGTGGAATTGGGAGGACAGCGAACAAGAAGCATTCAATTCTTTGAGAAACACACTTATCTCGATGCCAACCTTACGATTGGGAGATCCAAGGGTGGACTACATCATGGCCACCGAAGCGTCTGATTGAGCCATCAGAGCTGTTCTCCTCCAAGATAACGGCGGCGGAGAACAGCAGGTAGCGTATATGTCCAGGAAATTGCACGGGCCAGAACTCAACTACGCGGTGCACAAGAAGAAAATGCTTGTAGTCTTTCACGTTTCCAAGACATGGTGTTGCTACCTGGAATGCCGACGATGCGTTATCCGCACCAACCATGACGAGTTAAAATATCTCAACAGAGCCAAATCTGAGCCTTCAAAAACTCAATGGATGGAGTTCCTCGAGCCCAACTTCGACTACGACATGGAGGAGCGGCTTGGAAAAACAAATCCAGCAGATGCTCTGAGTCGGTGACCAGATTGAATGTCCGAGATCAATATGTTTCTCATTAAACAAGACCCGTAACTAGCGAGAATGTTTGCAAGAGGTTACGAGGAGTATGGCGGGTATGACAAAACTAAGTTTTGGTTTGATGATCCCTACTAGCAACGTCGATTCACTCGCCAAGTTGTCCCGCCATCATACTTTGGTGAAGACAAGACGCTCAAGAAGCTGGAAAATACTCTTGGTGGGACAAGATGCAAACTGATGTGTCAAACTCTTGTAGATCATGCGACACCTGTCAGAGAAAAAAATCCCGGCGTACAAGGCCACCCGGTCTTCTCCAATCCCTATCTTTTCCGACTGAACCATGGGTCGGAAACATCATGGACTTCGTGACGGGACTGCCCGCCACCCCCGAGGGGTATGAAGCCATCCTCATTGTGGTGGAAAGGTTTAAAAAAATGTCGCACTTCATCCCAAAAACAACCACCGTCACCATAAAAGGAGTAGCGCGGCTGTTCATAAATCAGATCATACGATTGTATGGCGAGCCACACACCATTATTAGCAACAGGGATGGCCGCTTTACTAGCCGTTATTGGCACAAACTAATGACGTGTCAGAGCAGTCGGATCCAGTTATCAATGGCGTTCCATCCTCAAACACATGAAAAAACGGAGCGGACCAATCAGACACTCGAACAGCTTCTCCGCGTATTATGCAAGACACACGATGCTGATTGGATGCCAAGATGACAACTGCCAAACTTGGATAAAACTCCCCCACTTCTACCGCAACAGGTAAAATCCCATTCAAAGTAGTTTACGGTAAAGTTCCCACTACACCGGCTAGATTACAGAGTCAAAGTAACATCTCCGCGCTTGACATTCACCGCATAGACTCTGTAAGCGATTGCGAGGACATATGGGAGTTTCTTCCAAAGACTCAAGTAGCTATGAAGCGAGCAGCCGACCGACATCAGAGCAACGACGTGTTCATTGCTAGCAATCACGTCCTCCTCACCTCAAAGAGCATTAAACTGTACGGACATGAGTTCACAAAGCTCAACCCCCCCCTGGTTAAGACCGTTTGAGATCAAGCAAATGCAAACTCCTGTTGTTGTTCGAATTTGCGAGCCTGACAGCATTGCAATCCACGCTTTCTTCCACATCAGCAAACTCAAGGACTACCGGGACCACAGAGCGAAATTCCTTGGCACAGACATTGCACCTCCACACCCTGTAGAAGTGGATGGGGATACGGAGTATGTAAATGAAAACATCCTCAGCCATTGATATTGTGGAAAAACGACCAAGTATATGGTCAACTGGCACGCCTACAATGCTACACACAAAAGCAGGGATCCCTACGACAACCTCCGCAATGTTGATGATTTGATCAACTACTATTACCATTGTCACCGGCCTACGTCTGCTAACGCGCCGTGACATCGCGACTACAAGGGGCGGGGGGGGAGGGGGGGGGGAGTGTACGTCCCTGACGTACACGAGTTCCTAAACTTTATGAGTGGGCGTTTCTGTCCTTTTAATCATGGCCCACCAGAATCGACGTCCAGATTTTTACACCGTTCAGCCGAGGACATTTTGGCCAACTATCCCGACCTCTCATTGTCTATTCGAGAAGGTTATGAAATCTTTGACCACCTTCCAAAACAGTCGACAAAAGTTTCGCGAGCTCTATCGAGGTTTCGATATTGTTCGGCCGACTTCTTGATGGCACTGGATCTTTATAGAACCGCGATTCGATATTCTCAAAACCCCCCGAGTTCTCGGTGGAGCTTCTCGAAACAGCCACTCACGGCACGACCTCGCAGGCATCATTGAGCTCAAGCACCAAGTTCCCGAGATATGCCTCATTCTCATTCTTGACATTGTTTATATGTGCTCGACTCACACAACTACTGTTATCAAAGTACACTTACTGCTCAATACGAATCATCCAGTTGTCCCAAATTTTTGAATCATCATTTGTCCGATACCTCGTCCCTGTGAACCACCCATGTTTTGCTTGGTGTAACAACTTCGGGACAGAGTTTCTCAAAGAAGCCTCTCACAAAACGGTGTCTCACGTGTCCCTCAACTCAAGTACTAGAAAGCTCAAGTATGCCTAATTTTTGTTTCTACTAGTGTACATATGCGCTTGATAATTACAACACTTGCCATCGAAGAAAACTTGTTGTTAATTACGCAATGTATAGCTGTCCCAAATTCTTGAATTTCATGATGATCTATATCTTGTACGTGTGAATCATCCATGCTCCGCTCCGCGTAAAAAGAGGTCACGGCAGATGGCTGACATGCCCTTGAAGTATTGGCAAACAGATATAGAGGTTGTTGCTTAGTGAGCCATATCTTGTAAGGAAATTCATCTTTTGCTGAAGTAAGGGACTCATGTAACACAGGGACATAGTGTCTAACGTACAGAGTCCCTAAACTTTGTGAGTGTGCATTTCCGTCCTTATATTCATGGCCCAACGCGCAACGACTTCAAGATTTCTACGCCATCTGGCCGAGGGCATTTTGACCTTCAGTGTTCCGTTCCAAAAGTTTCTAACAAGTTTGACCACAATCCAGAACGGTTGACAGAAGTATCACGGAAAATATCAATGTTTTAATATCGTTTGATTGACTTCTCGACAGTGCTAGACTTTCATTAAAGAAACGCCTCGATATTCTCGAAGGCCCCCAGACTTCTGAGCGGAGCTTCTCAAATCAGCCACTTACGGCTCGACCTCGTATGTGTCGCTTGGCTCAAGCGCCGAAGACCCGACATATGCCTTATTTGCATTCTCAAGATTGTATACATGTGCTCGACTCACTTGACACGTGTCATCAAAGTACACTTACTGCTTAATACAAATTATCCATTTTTCCTAGATACCCTAATTGTCTTTTTTCCCGCACCTCATCCCTCTGAACCACCTACGTTTCGCTCGGCATAACACTTGCTGTCAGAGCACAGTCACACTGGAGGGACAACCAACGCATTAACTACCTGGAAACAAACTCGAACTAATCCTCAGCACATCTCTGCCATTCAGAAGATTGCAGACTTCACGATGATAGCGGTGAATGGAGCGAACGCACCCGGCAAAGAACAGCAGTCTCCAATGAGTACTACAACAATGACGGATCAGCAGCACGTGAATGATGTCGCTCTCCAGGCAAACCAGGTAACAGCAACAACATTCGTGGCGAATGGTGCAGCACCAATGAACCCGACGGCTAATCCCGTGACGGACCCCTTGGGCTCGGCAAACCCTTCGCCTCCGCTGCAGCCCGTTGGGTCGACACCTGGCACGATGGGAGACACTGACCAACAAGCGCACATCAACGAAGACCTACACCAGAAATTCTCGGAACTCGAGAGCTTCATCACCCATCTCCTCCAAGAGCTCAATGCAGCAATGGAGGTGCTTCGAGTATCTTGTGCACACAAAGCATTGCTCACCAAGAGGAATTTGTAACTCTCGAGTAAATCCTAGATTTTACTGGCATTTACCAAGCCGTTGAATCCCGCAAACTTGAAGGGACCAACGGTGAGAACGTGGCTGACGAGTTTAGAAGGGTACTTCACTGCTGGTAGGGTCAGCGACGAAAAAACAAAAATTGACCTCCCAACCTCACTTTGACGTGGCATGACTTTGAGTTGGTGATCTGATCTAGAGGCCATCAAATGGCAGTAAGAGACCGGCGGAGCTGGATCAACGGCTCACACGACCGCTCTCACATCGTCGACCGCATGCATACTACCTGTCGAGCAGATTAATATGATGTGGCACGACTCTCTCACACCATCAGAAACATGGAGTGACTTCGCACGTGGTACACTCACTCGCTTTGGGAAACTTAATGAGAAGTATGACACACGTACAGACTCCAACATCTACGTCAGCAGTTTAGCATGGTAGAGTAAACTCAACGCTTGTCTAAAATTATCACCCGCAGTGACCTCACCCCCAACAAACTGTGTTTCTACTACAACAACGGCCCGAAGCAAGATATTTGGTAAGCAATCACCAATTTTGACATCTAAGACGACATTCCGTGAATGACCATTACAGCCTGCAGCATCGACGATGCCAACTGCAATACTCGTATGCAGGAATCCAACAGCTGGCGACCCCAAGGCCACAATCCTTATTGTGGAAGAGGGAAGTCACAGTTGGCCAAAGCCTTGTCCTTGATGGAGATTGACACCGTCGATCAACATGATCAATGACTCTACTGGACGTCTGGGTAGCCGGGTCATGTCTCGCGCGACTACCGAAAGCAACGTCAACAAGCCAAGAAGGGGGGTTGTCGCAGGAAAAGAGCAAGGAGTCCGAAAACGCCAAAGGGCAGGAGTAGACCGCCAGGCTCCTGCCTGGTCAGATATCTGCACCAACTGATTGCCCATCTGAGCGGCTCCCATTGTCGTAGACCAGTGTTTGTGAGATCGTAAAGTTCGATGAGGGGTGCAAGGACGACCAACCGGCGATACGGCTATGAGTGTAACCGAGAGGTTGTAAAAGTCATTGAACAGTACCGGCAATACTGGATGGAGGAACTTCTCACAGTTTTGTCTACAACAACATGGTTCGGAAGCTGGGTTTGCAGACAAAACCGAGAGAGTTTGAAGGAAAATCCGTCAACAGAATGCTGTAGATCTGTCGACTTTGCGTATCAATCCTGATGCAAATTGGAGATCTCCACAATGTAATTCTCTGAAGGACTTGTCCTATGAGCGGCCACAAAATCATCCTCAGGCGAGATTTCCTGTACCGGTACAATCCGTAAGTCGACTGGAGCAGCGGAGCAGTTTACGTCAGGTATTCATGGCAGAAAGCGACACTTGCCTCTCATTGAGCGATCCACGGAGCAGCGACGGTTATGAGAATCAGCAGAGGTGGAAATAGCAAAGGAAGTTGCGAAAGCCACAAAATGCCAACCAATATCTCTTGACGTGGCCAAACGGTACCTAAAATGCAGAGCTCAAGTGTGGCTCATCCACGTGGAAGTATGGGAAGAGGAGTTTGCAGCAGTACCGACAAGGTTTGTAGAGCTCATCAAGGAGTTAGAAAGGGTTTCACCCAAAGACCTATCCCGAGAATTATCAATGCAATGCAACATCAACCATCAGATAGAACTGAAGTCGAGTAGTAGACCGACAATGAAAAGGACCTATCGGATGGGTGATCAAAAGCAAATTGAAATCAAGAAGTAGCTGGATGAGATGTTCGACCAGGGGTTCATCCGACCCTCAACGTCACCCTATGCAGCACAAGTATTTTTTGTGATAAATAAAATAGGAGAGATGCGGATGTGCATAGACGGCCAAGCATTGAACGAAATCACCACCAAGAACCGCTACCCCTCCTACGAGCAGATGAACTTTTCGACTAAATCCGTGGGGCCCACATTCAACAAAATTTACCTACGCAAAAGCTATCATCAGATCCGTGTATCTGATAAGGATGTCAAGAAGATAGCATTCTGCACTAGATACGGGCACTTCGAGTTCACGGTCATGTCGTTTGGACTCACAAACGTCCCCATGACTTTCATGACGAACAACATTTTGCGCCCGTACCTCGATGAATTTATCTTCGTGTATCTTGCCGACATCCCTGTGTAGAGCCGTACCCTAGAGGAGCATGATGAGCATCTCCGATTAGTTGTCGAGGTTTTAAAAAGAGAGATTGTTTTTCTGAAAATTCTCGAAGTGCGACTTCGGTCGCCGTTCGATCAATTTTTTGTCAGAAACCGGGGTGCGGTTCTAACGTGGCCTGATGGGTCTTCTGGGCTCATGGCTATGTTTTTTGCGGGTGGTTCTGAGTCTAAGCGTGAGCTTTCTGGTCGCCTCACGCTATGTTTCTGGCCGTTGGAGACAAGTGCGAGACAGTCACTTTTGCGAAAGGGAATAATGCGATTTCGAATTAGTTTTTGAACATGGACACGATATGATCATTTGTAGGGCTAGTCATGAGCTCTCCAACGCACCAAACCGTGCGCAATTCGGATAACCGTAGCTCCTGCTACGTTAGTCGAAGCGCAACACCCCAAATCAGCCACTCACATGGTGGCGCGCACCACGACGCCCGCCGAGACGCCTTCACACATCAAAGATCCATCAAAACGCCATTCCGGAGGCGCAGATTTCCCCACGCGTAGTGGCGGCACCCCTCGCGCCTTTGGGGTCTGTTCCGATGAGTTCATCATCGAGTTTGGTGATGGGGATTGATGTGGGTCGAAACCTGTTCTTGGACCTCTAGTTGGAATTTTGACAAAGTCCCCGAGTAACAAACTGTACTACTGTGTTTCGGACTCCGAGCCAGGATTTTGGCAAAGTCCTTCAGTAACAAAACTGCACTCCTAAATCCGGCAGATCATCCACCGGACGCCTTGGCAGTCCTTCCGGAGCAAAATCCCCAGATGTCATTTTGTTACTCGTTCAGGTAGATTATCCACCTCCGGTCAAACCGCGGCCGACTCCCAGAGCCGCCGTGCACACCCCAACTTTGGAAGCCCATATATCCCTCGTTACTAGTCCGACTCCGGTGAAACAACTTCCACCGGATTCAGCACTCGTCAACTTTCAGGGAAAATCTTACATTTTAGAATCCGAGCAATCCTCGAGTCGCCAGATCCGACAACGAGGAATTTCCTCTCTCTGGCGGCTCGTCGGCGCCTCCCGGCGCCGCACTTGGGCATGCAGAGGGGCAATCTTCAACATTCTCCCCCTTGCACCTGCCATGCCCACTGCTCCTGCTTGCTCTCACTCATCTTCCGTTGCGCCCTCCAGCCCATCATAGCTGTCATCCCAAGTCCAGCCACGCTCAATGCGTACCGGTTGACGGGTTGCGCTTTGGTCAAGCAATCCGCAAGAATGTTGTACGTGCTGTAGTGCTGCAGAACCACATGCCCCTTTTTCACCATGTCCCGTGCGTAGTGATAATGCACGGCGATGTGCTTCTTCCTCCTATACTGCGTCGGGTTTTTGGTCAGTGAGATTGAGCCGGTATTGTCCTCTTACACCACTGTAGGCTCCTGTTGCGGCACGCCCAGCTCCCCCAGCAACCTGTGGAGCCACACCGCCTCCTTGACCACCTCGGCCAGCGCGATGTACTCTGCTTCCACTGTGGATGTGGTGACGCATTCTTGCTTTCTGCTGCACCACGAGACCGCTGCACCAGCGAGGAAGAACATGTAGCCGGATGTGGACTTTCGCTTGTCCACATCGCCAGCATAGTCTGCGTCGGTGTAGCAGACCAGACACAAAGGGTCCGCCCGTCCCTTGCCGTCCAGCCTCAGGCGCGCGTGCTGCGTCGCCTGCAGGTAGCAGAGGATGCGCTTGACCGCCCGCCAGTGTAGTGGCCCTGGATCGGCCACGTACCTGCTCACTTGGCCCACTACATAGGCTAGGTCTGGTCGAGTCGCCACCATGGCGTACATGAGGCTGCCCACCGCTGATTGGTAGGGCACCCCGATGCCATTGCCGCACTCAGTTCACAGGTCCTGGAGATCGGACTGCCAACTGGTTTGCAGTCCTCCATGCCATACTGCTTCAGCACCTCGGCCATATATTTGGCCTGCCCCAGCTCAAGCGTGCGCGCCCTCCGGTTCCGCGTGATGCTCACCCCGAGGTAGTACTCCAGCTCCCCCATGTCCCACATCTGGAATCTACTGCTCAGCTACTCTTTCAGCCGCTGTAGGCTTGGCAGATCCTTCAAGCACTAAATAAGTGCGACGATCTGATGGAGCTGTTTGTCGTGCCGCACGTACACGCTGTGATCCGCTTCACACTGCTTGAAGCCGAGCTGTACCATGAAGCTGTTCATCTGTTGGTACCAGTATCTAGGCGATTGTTTTAGCCAGTACAAGAACTTCCGCAGCTTACACACCTTGCCCTCCGGTGCCTCCACTCCCTCTGGCACCTCCATGTAGATCTCTTTGTCTATATGCCGTTCAGGAAGGCCGTTTTTACGTCCATTTGGTGGAGCTCCATGTCCTTCGCGGCCGCCATCACAAGGATCGCCCGGATGCTTGTGAACTTGGCAACGGGAGCAAACGTCTCATCGTAGTTGCTCGCCCTTACGCTGTGCATATCCTTTCGCCACCAGCCGCATCTTGTATTTTTCAACTACACCTTCTTTTGTGAACTTGGCCTTAAAGACCCACTTTGAGCCAATGACCTTGGCATCTTTCGGCCTGTCAACCAGCTCCCACGTATCATTTTCCGTGATGGACGCCAGCTCCGATTTGATGGCTGCGTCCCATTGATCCCCTTTGGGCCATGCAAGCACCTCTTATATGGTATTCGGCTCCGTTGATACAGCCAGCATGCATCACGTCATGGCGATCCATCGACCGTTGCTTGCATCGAAGCGCTTCCCCGCTTTCACTGCCTCCTGCTGCAGTGTGGTAGTTTTGGTAGCACATCGTCACTCTGCTGCGATCCCTCTGACTCAGCATGCTCCGGTGAATCATCGACCGGACGTCTCCCCAAGGATCTCTCCCGCTCTGGTGAAACATCTCCCGAACGACCGGCACGTCCGGTGGATTTTCCATCGACGCCCGGTGCGCACTCTGTCGGGAGTGCACGCCTTGGCACCCTTGGTGCCTCATCCGCCGGATCCTTCCGGTGGATCTCCTCATCAGCTTGATCGTCATCGGAGTCCTCCACGTCAGTTGCCACCGCTGGTGCACCTTCGCGCTCTGATGCCGTATCCTCAACTTCGGCGTCCGCCGGCTCCTTCCGGTAGTCAAGGAGCTGGAACCACTCCCTTGTCTTTGGGGAGTCCACCACGTCATTGTTGCTGATATAGCTCTGTTGCTCGTCAAACTCGAGGTCTCGGCTGCGGATTACCTCTCCCTCGCGCATGTCGTAGAGCATGCATGCCTTATGTGCGCTCTCATAGCCAAGGAAGAGATACAAATTTGCACGCAGCTCCAGCTTGCTGTCGCGCCTCTGTGCAGCCTACACCATCGTGTGCGCCTTCCACCCAAACACTTTTAGGTGTGCCACACTTGGCTTGCGCCTGCTCCAAACCTCCTACGACGTCTTCTAGCCGCTCCTCCCCTTCAGCACCGTTGTAGGAGTGAGGTTGATGGTGTAGCTCGCCGTACGCATAGCTTCCATCCATAAGCTTCGCGGTACTTCCGCATCCACCAACATGGGTTGCACCATCTTCAGCAGCGTCTGGTTTGCCCGCTCCGCCACGCCATTTGACTGAGGCATATACGGCGTAGTTTGTTGCCATTTTATGCCCTGCTGCTTCATCCACCCGCTACAACCCACGTACTATCCGCTGTTTTTGCTGCGTAGCGCTCTGACCTTCCGATCAGTCTGCCTCTCCACCGCGATGACATACTCCTTCAGCCGGTCCAGGACTTCACCTTTCCGCTTCATGAAGTAAACGTAGAGTTTTCTGCTGTAGTCATCTATGAAGGTGATGAAGTAATGCATGTCGCTCTTTGACGCCATCTTGAATGGTCCGCACACGTTGTCGTGCACGACCTCTAGCAGGTCCGAGGCGCGATTCACGTTCCCGTTGAACGGTTTGCACCGTGCCTTGCCCAAAATGCAAGGCTCGCACTTTTTGTACATTGCTTCATCTGTCGCCTCTTCCGAACTGTCGATGACGAGGCTGCGTACAAGCTCGTGCTTTTCCATCTCCTTCACGACTGCGAGTGAGGAATACCCCAGTCGTCGGTGCCAGAGCTCCAGATCAGCTCCCCCTCCTTTGGCCAGGTTGACGGTGCGTTCTTGGGAGTCTACTGAATCTGTCACCACGGGGATCTCCTTGGTCTTTACGATGTAGAGGCCTCCCTCGTGCTTAGCCTCCAACACGGGCTCGCCGCCACCATCCTTCCGCACGACTGCCCCTCTTCTCCTGAAGAGCACCTCGTACCCCTTTTCAGACAGGCGGCTAACACTTAGAATGTCAGCCAAGCCAGGTACGTGTTGCACGTTCTTGATCACGCGCTGTGTCAGAAGAATGTAGACACGAGGACAGTAGCAGAAGCAGGCAGAAGCGTCAGGACATGCAAGTGTACTTCAGCAGAGTGACGTAAGCGAGAGCGGTCCGAGGAGTTAGTCGCGGAGGTTGATAGAGGCTGAGACGTGAGGTAGTCAAGGTAGACAAGTTGATGTGAGAGAGTACTGGCGAGATGAGTGATGATTGCCAGAGTAGGAGAGCTGAGCGAAGGAGCGAGAGTGACGGAGCGAAGAGCTGAGAGAGGCTGGCGATGGCAGGGAATGCGAGGAGCGAGCAGAGCAAAGACACGGCGGCGAAACCGCGGAACCAAAGGGGAACAGGATGGGAAGAACTGTTCTGGTTAATTGAGGAGGGAATGAACATCCTCCATATGTACAACAGAACAGAAGAGAGGACATGAGCAACGACTTCTTCTGAGCTAGCCGGACGCGCTTGCGATGAATCCGCTTATTAGGGGATCCCTCGGTAGGATGGCCGTTGATAGGTCAGGGACCGTTAACGGCTAGTGAGGAGTGATGACCGAGGTGGTTCTAAGCCGGAGCTGAACCGTTATTGAGATTTTAATCTCGGGTGTGTCACGCTCTGTCAGATTCATATCCCGACACCCCCCTTGAATCTGACAGATTATCTATGTGAGTAGGTTCGTTCCATGGCAATGGAGCGTCCTAAACCCCGAGAGGAAAGGAAGTGTGACCACATGTCTCCGAGGTCTTCTGGATGTGCGTCGACAAGTGCATGATAGGTTCTGTGCATGACAGTCTTCAGTTCTCTGTGTACTTGTTGATTTACCTCAGCGTACGACTCAGTCCGTTGTTCTGGTGGCCCAATGTAGAGCTGATCACCAAACAGACAGTCTGTTACACCGAGATGCAGGAGAAGGACTGGGTAGAGGAACCTGTACACCTGCTGGGCCCACTCTTGTGTTTGTGTCCATCCTCCATAACGCCCAAAGGCAGGCAAAGGGTCAATCTCTCCTGCCATAGTGGGCAGTTTTGGCATGTTGGTGCAGACACCTTTTGAGCCAGTGGCGCCACCACCCCTGATGAAGAATTCTGAGCCAAAGCATTGGGGTAGTGTGAGCTGTACTGAAGTGATGGTGATAGGAGGGATGCACAAGGGGCCGTAGTTGATCGCATGCCGCTTCAAAGGTGATTTGTTGGATGCTCACAGAGTGGTCGTCCATCGATAGGGTGTATCTATCGGTGTTGTACTCAATAGATCCTCGAAGTAGGTTGACGAGTGAATGTTCACGAACTGACCATCCAACAGCGTAAGTCAGGACAGAGGCAGACCATGTGTGCACGTTGGACCCGTCTTCGGCGAGCATGTCAACTTGGGAAGGAGGTGGAGCAGCCATGACAATGGTTGGTTTGAAGGTTCGTCGGAGGTGCGAGGTACAGGCAGTCAGTGGTAGAATGTAGCAGTTGAGTTGAGCAGAGAAGATGCACCTACGAGTTGCTGATGAGGATAAGTAGTTTCTGTGTGCTGAGAAGTAGATGATGGTAGAGGACAGCGGAGGTGGCAGGGTGTGTGCAAGGATGAAGAATCTTCGTCGCGAAGCAGGCGATGTGACCAAGCAGGTCTTTTAGGCTGGGCAGAGAATGATGCGGAGTAGGAGATGATGAGGAAAACAGAGGAACAATGAATGATTGAGTGGACGCAGGGGTGGAACCACGTGCGCGAGCGAAGTTTCGGCATGGGCGCAGGTCGTCGCGACTCGAGCGATGCGACCGGGCGGATTCGTGTGCCGGGCAGAGGATAGTATGAATGGCGGAGGAGCGATTGATGATGGAGTGGGCGCAGGGGAGAAACCACGTGTACTTTGGGTGTTTTCGGCGTGGGCGCAGGTCGTCGCGGAATGGGCGATGCGACCGGGCGGATCCTTGTGCCGAGCAGAGGATGATGTTGATAGCGGAGAATGATTGATGATAGAGTGGGCGCATGGGCGACGCCTCGTGCGCTGATGAAATAGGGGAGTAGGATGCGGCAAGGGGAAGGCAGATGCCAACGCGCCGCGAGAAATCTGCTACCGGCGTGGGTGCAGGCTGCTGCGAAGCGGGCAGCTAGCTCGTGCAGATCCTTGTACTGGCCACAGATGCTGATGATGATTGCTGAAGCGGAAGCTGATGATGATGACGGAGTGGGCGCAGGGGCGAGCCGCGTGCGCTGAAGGAAGTTTCGGTGTGGGCGCAGGTCGTCGCGGAATAGGCGATGCGACAGGGCGAATCCTTGTGCCGAGCTGAAAGCGATGCAGGAGAGGAGGAGGCGATTGATGAATGAGTGGGCGCAGGGACGGAACCACGTGCGTTGTAAGATGATGCTGATGAGGTTGATTGATGCGAAGGCGGCGCGGAGGATGCTGATGATGAAGAGGCTGGAGGACTGTGGATGGCGATGAGATGAGAAAGGCGGATGATGTGAGGAGGATGAGGAGGGCTGATGCCAACTGAAGAGAATGTTGCGGAGAATGATGCACGAGAAGGATGGCGGAGCGCAGGGTAAACGGAGGGAGGCGAGATGAGAGGCGATGTGGCAGAGAGGTAGAGCGACACAACCACTTCTTCTTCTTCTAGGAGAGTGACGGCTTGTTCCCCAGTTGGCCCTTTGCGGGCAGGAAGACTGGTGGTGTCCGATATCCTGATATTTCGAGGAAGTTGGTTGCGGCAGAGGGAGTCGAACAACGTGCAGAGGCACTGGTCCGCTGATGTCAGGAGAGTGACAGCTTGTTCCCCAGTTGGCTCGGAAATGGGAGCAGGAAGACTGGTGGTGTCCGATATCCTGACGGCGGTAGTTTGGCTGCAGCTGTTGACGAAGATAGAAGGCGATGCGAGAAGGCGGCTCAAGATGATAGACCCGAGAGGACTGATGATGATGGAGTAGAAGCAGAAGGTGAAGAGATGGGGGAAGTGGAAGATGGCGAGGGGCGCTTGCGGAGGTCGGAGAGATGCGGAGGAGTGAATAGCAGATAGCAGGAAACTTCTAGGTAGTTGACGGCAGGCTGCGGCTCGGGAGTTACTTGCGACTGATGTAGACGACTAGTCACCGGTCATTGGCCACGGGCGCGGAAATGGGCACAGGGCTTCCTTCGGATGACGAGAAGTTTTCTTCAGTGTGGGAACTTCTCCAAGCGGTGCTGCTTGATATCAGCTGATGACGAAGCAGAAAGACGCGAGGCGACGGTAGCGGCAGTAGACGGATGCGAATGGAAGCGACGGAGGAGGGTGACGGCAGAGCGATGACGCGGTCACGGGACTCCAGGTGATGTACCCTGAAGCTCTGATACCATGTCAGAAGAATGTAGACACGAGGACAGTAGCAGAAGCAGGCAGAAGCGGCAGGACATGCAAGTGTACGTCAGCAGAGTGACGTAAGCGAGAGCGGTCTGAGGAGTTAGTCGCGGAGGTTGATAGAGGCTGAGACGTGAGGTAGTCAAGGTAGAAAAGTTGATGTGAGAGAGTACTGGCGAGATGAGTGATGATTGCCAGAGTAGGAGAGCTGAGCGAAGGAGCGAGAGTGACGGATTGAAGAGCTGAGAGAGGCTGGCGATGGCAGGGAATGCGAGGAGCGAGCAGAGCGAAGACACGGCGGCGAAACCGCAGAACCAAAGGGGAACAGGATGGGAAGAACTGTTCTGGTTAATTGAGGAGGGAATGAACATCCTCCAAATGTACAACAGAACAGAAGAGAGGACATGAGCAACGGCTTCTTCTGCGCTAGCCGGACGCGCTTGCGATGAATCCGCTTATTAGGGGATCCCTCGGTAGGATGGCCGTTGATAGGTCAGGGACCGTTAACGGCTAGTGAGGAGTGATGACCGAGGTGGTTCTAAGCCGGAGCGTGACACACCCGAGATTAAAATATCGGGTGTGTCACGCTCTGTCAGATTCATATCCCGACACGCTGCACCCGCTTCCCACCAACCACCACCTCCACGTCCACATCTCCTTGGCCAGCCGCCGGCGCGACCTTGTTTTTTGCGACCACCATGGATTTGCTGGACTTGGTGTAGTTGATGAACCCGACCTTCTTGACGTGCGTGTGCTCCTCGGCTCTAGAGTCAAGACATCGCCGGTTAGCCTTCTTGAGGTAGTGGTTTTGAGTGTCATTGAGGAGCGCACTCTTGCCTTTGGCATCCTTGCCGCCGGCCTTTGCCTCCTCGGTACACTCACGGGCCCAATGGCCCTCCTTGCCGGAGTTTTGGCATGCACCCTTCTTGGCGCCCTTCTTGTCGCTGCCATGTCCGCCACCTCCCTTGGCTCCGCTTCCGCCACCACGCGTTTTGGTGACGAGGGCCGATGAGGACGATAAGGACTCCCCTCAGCTCCGTCGTTGTGCCTCGTTGCGGATGTATTCAACAACCGTACCATAGGTGAGCTTGTCCTCTGCCCATCCTCCCAAGACAGTGATGAGAGGGCTCCAACTGTGAGGAAGGGCCATGAGAAGGGCCATCGCCTGCAGCTGCGTGTCGATCTTCCACCCCACATCGTTGCACTGTGAGGCGAGCGACTCGATCTGCTGCATGGCGGTGATGACATCATCTCCCTCCTCGATTCTCATTGTCAGGAGTCGCTTCATGGCAAAGATTGTGTTCGCCAGTGACTTGGATTGATGGATGGTACAAAGTTTTTGCCAAGCCTCAGCTGCCACCTTGCAGCCTTGGTAAGAGCCCCACTGCGACTCAGCCGTCCCTGAAACCAGCAGCATGAGTGCCTCCGTGTTCTTCTTTGCAAAGGCCTCCTTCTGCGATTCCATTGCTGTCACTTCGTCGAGGACTTCGGTTCCCAACATGACCTGCAGCACACCCTTATGCGCGAGGTGGATCTCGAAGTGCCACCTCCATAGCCCAAAGCGAGGGTCATCGGCATACTTCTGGATGGGCTGTGTCTCCTTCTACGCCATTGCGCAGTATTCAACTTCGCGACCTCAGATTTTGACGACGATGTCGTCCCCGACGACGATCCCGTCCGCCGCGAAAGCCGTGAACGATTTGTAGACCGGTCAGGGTCGTAGGCCCATAACCCCTTGTCAGAAACCAGGGTGCGGTTCCAACGTGGCCCGACGGGTCTTCTGGGCTCACGGCTATGTTTTGTGCGGGTGGTTCTGAGTCTAAGCGTGAGCTTTCTCGTCGCCTCACACTATGTTTCTGGCAGTTGAAGACAAGTGCGAGACATTCACTTTTGCGAAAGGGAAGAACGGGATTTTGTTTTAGTTTTTGAAGATGGACATGGTCTGATCATTTGTAGGGCTAGTCATGAGCTCTCCAACGCACCAAACCGTGCACGATTCGGATAACCGTAGCTCCCGCTACGTTAGTCGAAGCGCAGTACCCCAAATCAGCCGCTCACATGGCGGCGCGCACCACGTCGTCCGCCGAGGCGCCTTCACACATCAAAGACCCATCAAAACGCCATTCCGGAGGCACAGATTTCCCTACGCGTAGTGGCGGCGCCCCTCGCGCCTTTGGGGTCTGTTCCGATGAGTTAATCATCGAGTTCGGTGATGGGGATTGATGTGGGTCGAAACCAGTTCGTGGACCTCCCGTCGGAATTGTGACCAAGTCCCCGAGTAACAAACTGTACTAGTGAGTTTCGGACTCCGAGCCAGGATTTTGGCGAAGTCCCTTAGTAACAAAACTGCACTTCTAATTCCGGCAGATCATTCACCGGACGCCTCGGCAGTCCTTCCGGAGCAAAATCCCCAGATGGCATTTTGTTACTCGTTCAGGTGGATTATCCACCTCCGGTCGAACCGCGGCCGACTCCCAGAGCCGCCGCGCACACCCCAAATTTGGAAGCTCGTATCTCCCTCGTTACTAGTCCGATTCCGGTGAAACAACTTCCAACGGATTCAACAACTCATCAAATTTCAGGGGAAATCATCCATTTTAGGATAAAAGTAATCCTCAAGTGGCCAGATCCGTCGACGAGGAATTTCCTCTCTCTGACGGCTCGTCGGCGCCTCCCGGCACCGCACTTGGGCATGCATAGGGGCAATCTTCAACATTTTTCGGGCCATTATTGTCGATGGACGGATAACCATGGATCCGAAAAAGGTGGAGGTGGTCGCTGATTGCCCAACACCTACAAATGTATTGGACGTTCAAGTGTTTTGGGGTTTTTGCAAAGATTACCATTGTAAGGTGTCATTGGAATACACCATTTTTGGGCTTTTGAAAAAACCCAAAAATGAAATAAGTGAACATGCTCTTAATTGTGTCAATTTTTTCTAAACTCTAACATATTAAGAAACTTATAGTAGTGTACTTCGATGAAAATTATCGAGTGATTTGAGTACATATGTACAATACCAAGAAGGAGAATAAGTTGGGTCGTCGACGCTCAAGCTGAGCGACGCGTGTGAGGTCGTGCAATGAGTGGCAGATTCAAGAAGCTTTGCCAAAAAATTCAGTGCGCTTTGAGAAAATCTTGACACTTCTTTATAAAATTCAAGCGTCGTCGAGAAGGCCACCGATCAATATCAAAACACCGATATGGTTCGTGACACTTATGTTCGACCATTTTGAAAAGGGATCGTAGTTGTTGGAAACTTCAGGAGCGGGACACCGGAGGTCAGGGCAATTGGCCAAAATGCCCTTGGCCGAATGGCGGAAAAATCCTGAAGTAGCTGTACGGTGGGCCATGAATTGAAGAACAAGAATACCCACTTGCGAGTTTTAGGGACTCGTGTACGTCATGGACGTAACAACATACTACTAATACAAATTATCCATTTGCCCATAGACCCCGAATCATCTTTTTTCCCACACCTCATCCCCGTGAACCACTTTCGTTTTTCTTGGCGTAACATATATGTGCTTGTTATGCCGAGCGGAGCATAGATGGTGAACAGGTAGAAGTTGCGAGGCAATACACAATTAAGAATTTGGGACACTTGAGCAATTTATAGTTAGCAATAAGTGTACTTTGATGACAAGTGTCAAAATGATCGAGCATATATAGACAAACGTTGAGTCACAAACAAGGAATAGTCGGGGTCATTGGGTCAATGATCGAGCGACGGGTGTGGAGTCGCGTCGTGAGTGGTCGGACTTGAGAAGCTTCACCGAGAAGTCGGGGGGTTTTGAGGATCAACGGCGAAGATGCGAGATGCATCTATAAAAATCGAGATATTTCTCGATGCGTCGAGAAGTCGACCAAAAGGTCGTGACACTTCTGTCAATGATTCTCAAAAGTGGTCGGAGTTGCGAGAAAGTGTAAGAAGGTTCGCTGGAGGGCGAGTGCATTTGGCCGAATGGCCCTCGACAGTCGGAGTGAAAATCGATGACTCGACACGCGATGTGCTATTTTTGTAATGACAGAAATGTCCACTCGGAAATATTAGGGACTCGTGCACATCTGGTATGTAACACTTCCTTCCCTTTCAGTTGCGACGTCCCTGCGCGCGTACAGATGTGGCCCGGTGACGGCGGTAATAGCCGTACATTAGGTGATCAACGTCTCGGAGGTTGTCCTAGGGTTCCCAGCTGTTATGCGCGGCGTTGTAGCCGTGCCACTTGACAAGATATTCTGCTGTATTGCCTCATCGTTGATGGCTGAGGATGTCCTCAATGACGTATTCGGTGTCCTCATCCACTTGTAGAGGAGGAGGGGGAGGGACATCCCTGCCGGGGAAGTTCTCTCCCGGGTCTCGATAGTTCTTGAGTCTGCTGATATGAAATACCAAAGTGTTTGAACTTCTAACAGTTGGCTACATGGAGTTTGACGTTGGTCCAGCTGAGAAGAATTTTATCGTCAACGGTAAAAACATCGTCGTTGCGATATTGGTCAGCTGCTTGTTTCATCGTCGCTTGTGTTTTTGCGAGTTTCTGCCATGTTTCATCCTAGATGGTGGTTGGTGACGTCCAACGCCGCGACAAAGTCACGGCGTTGGACGTCCACGACGGAAATGTTGCTGTGAATGTGTAGTCCAGCTGGTATGGCAGGAAGTTTGCCATACACCACTTCAAATGGAGTCAAAGCTGTTACGGTGGAGATTGCCAAATTATATGCAATTTTGGCAGTTGGGAGTTTTTCTGCACAATCCGTCCCATGAGGTTCGCATAATGTTCGGAGAATTTGTTCGAGCATTTTATTGTTCCGCTCGATTTGACCATTGCTTTGAGGATGGAACACTGTTGAAAGTTGGATCTGACTGCCGTAGCGAGTCATCAGTTCCCACCAGAAATGGCTAGTGAATCACCCGTCTCTGTCGCTCGCGATGGTTCTTGGCACGCCATGTAGTCGCACGATGTTGTTAAAAAATAGTCGTACTGTTTCCTCGACGGCGACGGTAGTCGTCGTTGGAGTAAAGTGAGATATTTTGGAAAACCTTTCGACAACCACGAGGATCACGTCATATCCATCGGGTGCGACTGGTAAACTTGTGACGAAGTCCATGGAGATGCTAACCCATGGCTCCATTTGAATGGGAGCGATTGCAGAAGTCCGGGTGGCCGTGTGTGATGAGATTTGAGTCGCTGACATGTGTCGTAAGATTTGCAGAAGTTGATCACGTTGGATTGCATATTATCCCACCAATAGTCTTTCGCCAGCTTCTTTAGCGTCTTGTCTTCTCCAAAATATCCACCTGGACCTGTGTCGTGGAATTCTTCGATCAGCATGTGGTGGAGCTCGTCGTTTGGGGGAACGACCACCCAGCGAGTGAATCGTCAGCACCAATAGGGTGCTTCAAATCAAAATTTCGCCTTGTCGTATCCGCCATGCTGATCATAGCCTTGTGTGAACAACTGCTCAAGATACGGATCTCGCTGTAACTGTAACATTGTTGTCTCAGCCATCAGATCTGGTTGGTGGCTGAGCGCGTCTACTGGGTTGGTTTTGCCTGGTTGGTTGATATCGTAGTCGAACCCAGATTCAAGGAAATCCATCCATCGGGTTTGACATTGACTGAGGTTCAACTGCGTCGTCAAATATTTCAACGCATGGTGGTCAGTGTGTATGATACATCAGCGGCACTCCAGATAACACTGCCATGTCTTAAATCCATGTACGACTGCCAGCGTCTCCTTCTCGTGTATGGCGTAGTTGGGTTCCGGTCCGCGTAGTTTTCTTGACATGTATGCAATCTGATGCTCTCCATTGCCATGGACTTGTAGGAGGACCGTGGCGATGACTCGATCTGAGGTGTCTGTAGCCATGATGTAGTCGACCGTTGGATCGGCTTGTCGTAGGACTAGCACCGAGGTCAGGGCGTTCTGCAAAGCGGTGAATGCTTCTTGTTCGCTGACTCCCCACCGCCACTCATTTTCTTTTTGATTGAGGTTGGAGAGGGACGCTGACACTCGGGCATTATCCCGTACGAAACACTGGTAGTAAGTGTTGAAGCCGAGAAAAAGCTTGAACGTCTTGGACATTGGTCGGTGTCGGCCAATCAGCGACTGGTGCCACTTTTTTCGGATCCATGGTGATCCGTCCGCTTTTGATGACATGACCTAAGAATTCGATTGAACGGCGACCGAAGTCGCATTTTGAGGGCTTTCAAAAAAATTCTCTCTTTGTAAAGCTTTGAGAAATTTCTGAAGATATCCACCATGCTCCTTTGGAGTACGGGTGTACACCAAGAATCGTTGAGATATACCTTGTCGAGGTGTGAGCAGAGAATGTTGTTCATCACCACCATGAACGTCGGCGGGGCATTTGAAAGTCCAAAAGGCATGATTGTGAACTCGAAATACCCGTAATGAGTTCGGAATGCCATCTTCTCGATGTCGGCGTCTGCCACACGGATCTGGTGATAACCTCCATAGGTCGATTTTGGTGAAGATTTGACCCCTCAGAGTTGGTCAAAACGTTTTTCGGCTCGGGGAACGGGGTAGGAGTTCTTGATGGTAGCGTTGTTCAATGGTCAGCGGTCCACGCACATCCGCATTTTGCCTGGTTTCATTTTCACGAAGAGTACAGGTGCGGTGTATGGTGATGTCGATGGGCGGATGAACACCTAGCTGAGCATCTCGTCAAGTTGCTTTTTCAACTCGATTAGCTCGTGATCACTCATCCAACGGCCCCTCGAACTGTGGATTGGATGCCCTGTTTCAGCTCAATGTGATGGTCGATGTCACGCTCAGGTGGTAGAAGTTTTGGGAGTTTGGCGGGCAAGACGTTCACAAACTCTTGGATGAGTGGTGCGAACTCTTTGGATACCATCGCAAACTTTGTTGATGCCGATGAGGCTGATGAGGCTGACGAATCAGCTGCTGCCACTTCCGCTTCCTCCGTTGGCTCAAGATGCACGAGCCACGTACAAGCCACGCAGTGTTTGGTTACGTTGAGCGGCATCCTCTCCACAGGTTGTCACTTTTCAACTATCGCAACTTCCTCTACTACTTCCACCTCTGTTGCTTCCGTTGTCGTCTTCCGTCCCACACGTGGAAGTTGTCACTTGGCGCCGT
Organism: Penium margaritaceum; assembly: GCA_023375785.1. NCBI lineage: Eukaryota > Viridiplantae > Streptophyta > Zygnematophyceae > Desmidiales > Peniaceae > Penium > Penium margaritaceum. The sequence continues at coordinate 66,972 of SZWC01003539.1, forward strand.
CTATTTCCACCTAGACATTGCCGTTGTTCCAGTCGACATGTGGATTGTACCAGTACAGGAGATATCATCAAGAAGCACGTGAATACGTCCATGCACTGAAGCTATGCCAAGATACCTGTACCGATGCTGGTTGCCATGACATCACAGTTTCTATTGGCGACCGTGTGCTTCTAAGCACAAAGAACATGTGTCTCAAGATGTCTGGAGCAATACAGGTTCTTCCTAAGTGGGTTGGCCTTCCAACGTCAGCCACAAGATCGATGAAGGAGCCAATTGCCTCGCTCTTTAAAAGTTCATGAATATCTACGACTTATTTCATATCAGTCTTGTTGCACCCTATGCGACATGAGGACCAGTTCAGCCACCGCCTGTAATGCTCGCAAATGACGACTAGTATGAGTTACATGGGCTCCACCAACATCACGAACGTACACACGGTAATCGTGTTATGAAGGAATACCTCGTGAGTTGGGCAGGTAATGGACCTGAACACAATAGTTGTGAGCCAAAAAGTCATTTCCCGAACGCCACTCTTAAGGACTATTGGCAAGACCACGCTGCCTAGTTTTGCACACTTGCCCCAGGGGTACCAGCCTAGAAAAATCCCCACGTATAGAACCTTCAATTATCAGAGTACAGACAAGAGCACAATTCTAACGATCTCGGAAGCATGGGGATGCCTAGGCTGATGGTCGTAAGAACGCTTCTCGTAATAGGGGGAGGAAGTGTTATCCGTATAAATGTTCTATGTGAACTTGGCTGATCTATGTTGGATCTTGTGCTCGTGAAGGATATCAATTTCAATCCTTTTAGCTTTCTCTCCTCATGTAATGGCGCATGTTGCATTAGATGCACCTAATAACTATTTTTCTCATAAGCTAAGCATGTCTAATTCCACCAACCATTGATATGGACTCTCTTAAACCGAGGAAAATTCTCATTAGATGGGGAGGATTATAACAAACGTGGAATAATCTATGCCACTTTGTAACATCACATAGACTGGTGCCATACTTCCTGAAATATTCTGCCACGTCCTTTTGTAGAATAAACGAGGATGGTCTCCCCCTTCGATTGTCTCGACGGCAAGGAGGATTCCTCGCCAACCAGCCATGCGGATTGGAAGCTTTACAAAAGCTTCTGGTCCGCACAAGGGCGACCTCCAGCAGTGGAACGTGAGCCCATCGCAAAAATTAATGATGGGCTGCATTGGACTCGCGAGGTTGCCGTAGGCATGACCTAATGCAACATCGCAAGGGCCTCCCGTCCATCAAGGGGCCCCTCACGAGGCACCTCACCAGGATGAGGGAGCTCATGAGTGGCCTCCAGCTGGCGTTCCGACGAGACTACCTCGCCTAGTGCCACCTCCACTGGGTGGCGTAGAAAGCACGTTTGTAATGAACGTAAGGACCATGCCATCGAACAAAAAGGCATCGAGGGTTAGTTAAATATCTTTTCTCGTTTGAGGGTATTTTGCCACCACCTATTCATCTTTGACCATGCCGGGAAACTTAGGGCTTAAATGAGAACATTGAGTCTAGTTGAGCCGATTCAACCCATCGACGAAATGGACAGACAAAATAATACCCTCCATTCTCTTGGGTTGCCCTATGAAGAGAATGGAATTCGCGTCCCAACTTTGGTCGGGGCATAATTTTGAGAGGAGTCATTTGTTAGATACTTCATTTCATGAGGAAGTTAATCTCCATGAACAACCTGTGGGATTGCCAAGTGAAATTGGGTCTAGAGGGCTCAAGCACCCACGAGGGCTCGAATCCCGTTCGTCCGCCATGTTACAACGGTGGGATTGATGACAAAAATGACGACCAATTTTTGGTGAATACCCCCCTGCCCCCCCTCCCCCCCTCCATCACCCGATTGCAACCCTCCATTGGAAGGGCTGCGATCTCCCAATGCATGATGTTTTTGCCATGCTCACAAAGTGACGCATGTTGTTGCATGAGCACGGCGAAGATGGGTGGGAAAATGGGTTTAATTGTTGCTGGACAAGGGCAGATGGGGCTTACTTTCAAAGGCTTGTGTAGCGCGGGCCGGCCTCTCCTCATGGATTGAACGGGTCCCTGGCTTGTGGGCGACTGGACGGGATGGATTGCAGTTTTGGCCCAATGTTCCAAGCTTCCCATACCAATTCGTTACACTTGGGTGGATAGGTTCTTTTGCTGGGGAGAGGGGGGGGGGGGGGGCGAGGGTTTCACCTTCGAGAATTGGGTGGACTGGTATATTCTCCCAAACCCGGGTAGTTAATACTGAAGAAAGTCAAGGAGGAACGCAACATTGGCAATTGCAGCAGCAGAAGCACACAGACTGGCTGTGCTGGTGTAAGTGAAGATGCAACAGCACAGGATAGCACCGGTCAGCTGGTCAGCCCAGGCAACTCTGCTGCCAATCGGACGCCAGGGCGAAGAGGAAGGGGAAAATGTCATGGCGTGCGGCGCTGTCGCTGTACCTGCAGGAGGTCCAGCTGCACTTCTTCCAGACTTCGCATAGCAGCGCTGACGCCAGGTGGGTGGGTGGGTGCTGTTTGGATCCTTCCTTCATTAGACGTTTTACAAAATTTCTGAAGAAATTTATGTCCGGCTGCACCTCTGCCAGACGTCGCATAGCAGCACTGGCGCCAGGTGGGTGGATGAGCATTATTGGCATCCCAAGTTTCAGAGACATTTTGTAAGAAGGTGGATGGGTGAGGGCTTGGGACTCTGACCCAGCAACACACATGCCCTCACTATTGCAGGAGCACACATAGAGGCTGGGGTGGAGCCAAGTGGGCGACGTGGCATTTCCCCGCTGTACATGTCGTGGCTTTGCTCTTCATTGTTGGGTGCGGCTCCAATCAAGTACACCCATTTGTGACCCCTCGTACTTTGTGTTCATTGCCTCATTCCCGTTCATTGCTTAGTTTGGTTGGGTGGTCAACTTGTCGGCTGGCTGGTTGGTTTGCCAGTCGGTAGGTCAGTCGTTCGGTCGGTCGGTCGGTCGGTCTGCCGGTTGGTCGGTCGGTCGGTTGGTCGTTCGGTCAGTTGTTTTTTTGGTCAGTCATTCATTTGGTCATTTGTTCAGTTGGCCGGTGGGTCGGTTTGTCCGTCTGTCATTTGGTCAGTCGTTCGGTACATCGGTCCACCCGGTGGACCAATGGTGAGTCTCTCCCTCGGTCACAGCTGACACATATCCAGCAGCCTGAGCGCATGGACTCGGTCAGTGTGTAGTCTAGGAACCTGTTCCACGGCATGGTTTTCTGCCATGGTCTCAATGAATTGCCAAGAATTGCACTCAAGTGCGATAGGACGCAATGAATTTCCGAGCATTGCACTTTAGTGCCAAAGGACACAATGACTTGCGAAAATTGTACTCCAGTGACACAATGACTTGCCAAGAATTGCATTCCAGTGCCAAAGGACGCCATGTCGTGGCAATCCTGCTACGCAGTGGAAAGTCTTCTATGTGGTGGCAAGTCTGCTATGTGAATCTTTTTTGTACTTCGTTGACCCTAGCAGTGGTGAAATACACCTATAAACTCGTCAGCCACATTGGAACCGTCGGTCCTTTGGAACTCGCTGGATTGAACAGTTCTGGTGGGGCCGGGCGAATTTTGGATTTGCACGAGAGTTGGACATTTCTCTCGACGAGCACCACTTCTCGTGAGATTTCATTGTGAAGAGCCTCTATCACGAAGTTGAGCTGTTGGAGCAGATGCAATTGATCCCCTCAAGCACAGAAAGACAGTTTGCCAGTTCCTCGTTGATCCGCGCCTGTCGTCCAGTGCCACTTGTCTTTCCTGTGAACTGAGGGACTCCCGGCGTGACGTTCACACATCGAGCCCTTGGGATAAACCTCCCAACCCTCGACCCCTTGGTGTGTGGGCCAACCCTTGAGATATTGCACGACCCTCTCCTAGCAGCAAGACCGCTACTAGTGATCGAGGTTCCCACCGTGTGACTCTCTCGGTGTATTTTGCACCAAAGTGCGCTACGGAAGACTTGTAGGATCTAATGGACGTGTACAAGGCAATGCTTGGAGAATAAGGAGAATTGGGTAAGGAATGAATCCTTGAGAATTGATAGATCAGTACAAGACAATGTACAGAGCCTCTGGATAAGATTGGCATGCCTAGAACACTCCCTAGGCTTCCTTAGGTACCAGCCACTATCAGCCAACCAAGAGCCCCTCGGCGCTACAAAGCTCTCTTATGAGGTACATTCATAAAAAAAATATATTAATCGTGTAGTACAAAATCCGAGCATTCCAACGCACCAAATAATGCCTCAATCCGTGAAGAAACAGTTGAGCTATGGCTGTTTGATTGCTCCACGCGTGACTGCCGCTGGCAGCACCTCCAAGGGGGGTCACGGCCACCAAAAGCACCCTTGCCTGCAAATGCAGCTCCCTCCACCATCCCAGAGCGCCCATGGACCCCAATGAACCTTGCCTTATTGGCTAAACGTCCATCCAGGGGTGCTTCCGCTGTAGTGAGCGAGAAAGTTGCTCCGTCGTACTCGGGGTCGAACTGGTACGTCTCCTATTTTTTGGAGGTGCGCCTCCCACCTCTGCACAGCCGTATCTATCTCATCCCTGCACCGAATGACCGGGTTCTTGGGTTGATTTCACACATTTTTACACATAGAATCCAATGGGAGTATCAAAACATACATCTGAAGTGAGCATGATGACTTAATCACCGCCTTGACCGGCGGCTCTCATAATAGTTCCTCCTGTCGTCATCGAGGCCGTCGGTAGGGGCGGCTGGTTTACCGCCGTTGGATCCTTGACCAGGTTGGTCGACAGAGCCATAGGGGTGGCTCCAGCTGCCGGATAGCCTGCCATGCCAGCGCTCGCTGCCGCTTCAGGGTTCGTGTGCATGGGCACATTCTGTCCCTCCATTGCCGAAGTCGTCGCAGAAGACCTGCTGCTGGTCATCGGATGTGCTCGTTCGCTTCATGTCATAGTCGCGAGGTCTGCGAAGTCTTGATGTGCAAGATGCGCTGGTGACTTGTGCGAGCTAGTCCTCCGGATGGGCAAAGTATTCAAATGCCTCTCCAGCACCGCTGCGCTCTGATACCAAGTGTTATGTCGAACGGAGCGTAGATGGCCAATAGGTAGAAGTTGTGAGGTAGAACACGATTAAGAATTTGGGACACTTGAGCAATTTATAATTAGTGGTAAGTGTACTTCAATGACAAGTGTCGAAATGATCGAACATATATATAAAAATGTCAAGTTACAAATAAGGCATAGTGGGGATCATTGGGTCGATTGTTGAGCAACACATGTGGAGTCGCATCGTGAGTGGTCGGATTTGAGAATCTCCGCCGAGAAGTCAGGGGGCTTCGAGGATCAACGACGAAGATGCAAGATGCATCTTTACAAATCGAGATATTTCTTGATGCGTCAAGAAGTCGACCTAAAGTTCATGACACTTCTGTCTATGATTCTTGACAGTGGTTGAAGTTGTCATAAAGTTGCAAGAAGGTTCACTGGAGGGCGAGGGCAGTTGGTCGAATTATCCTCGACCGTCGGAATGAAAGTCGAGGTCCCGACGCGCGGTGGGCTATTTGTGTTATGAGAGAAATGACCACTCAGAAAGATTAGGGACTCTTGTACGTCTGGTATGTAAGAGTGCTCGACTCACTCGACACTTGTCATCTAAGTACACTTATAGCTTGATACAAATTATCCGTTCATCCCAAACACCGGAAACGTCTTTTGTCTTGCATCTCATCCATTTGAACCACCTAACCCGTAGCAACCCGTAGCAATTGAATGACCTTGGAGGAGTTAGGGCAATGTGTTTTTGGTACGTACCAGACGTACACAAGTCTCTAATCTTCTTGAGTGGGTATTTTTGTTACTACGCAAACAACCCATCACGTCGCGAGACCGCGGTATTCATTCCGAAGGTCGAGGAAAAATTGGCCAACTGCCCCACCATCAGTGGATATTCCCGAAACTTGTAACAGCTTCGACCACTCTCGCGAACCTGAAAACATAAGTGACACGACCTTTCGGGTAACTTCTCAATGCTACACAACGAATCTGGATTTATAAAGATGCCCCTTGCATCTTCACCGTCGATTCTCGAAGACCCCTGACTTCTCGGTGGACCTCCTCAAATCCGACCACTCACGACGCGACTCCGCAAGCGTCGCTCAAAAATCGACCCAATGACCCCGACTATGCTTCATTCGTAATTCCACACGTGTATATTTATGTTGGACCATTTTGACACTTGTCATCCAAGTATACTTACCGCTTGTTATAAATTGATCAAGTGTCCCAAATTATAAATCACATTTTCCTTGCAACTTCTACCTGTTCACCATCTACGCTCTGTTCGACATAACACTTGGTATCAGAGCGCAGCGGTGCTAGAGAGGCATCCGACTACTTTACTCATCCGGAGAACTACCTCGCATAAGCCGCCAGCACATCTCGCACGTCAAGACTTTGCAGAATTCGCGACTATGACGTAAGGAGAGCGAGCATGACCAACGACCAGCAGCTGGTCTTCGGTGATGACTTCAACGATGGAGGAGCAGAATGTGCCGATGTACGTGAACCTCGAAGCGACAATGAATGCTGGCGTGGCAGGCTTTGCGGCTGCTGGAACAACCCCTACGGCTTTGCAACCAATTCAGTCATGGACTTGACGGCAATAAACCAGCCGCCCCTACCAACAGCCTCAATAATGACAGCAGGGACGACAGGTGGCAATAGAAGACAGGCGCGGATCAACAAGGAACTGGCAAACTGAATCTCTGCAATTGAAGGAATCAACAACCACCTGTGCCAACTGTTGACATGGTGTGCCCCTTGCCATGAGTGCCGTTGAGTGTACTCCCTGGTTTGACCACTGAGGAGTAGTCAAACACCTGATCTGACTTTAGATTTGGATTCCTTGGATTTTTCTATGCAGGATAAAGCTTTGATTCACTCGATTTGAGTGAGTATTTATAAAGTTAGCCTAGCCCGAAATTCGGGTGTTGGGGGTGTGGAATCCGGTACCCGCAATGGGTGGCGGGATAATCCACCACCAGTGATCTGAGTTCGTCTCCAATGACCCCCAAATGCACCAGGGCCATAAAGGAAGCAACCAGAAGACTCTCCTTGACCAAGGTGAACTTCTCCTTGACTTCTGGACGAGGAAAGGCGTTTCGACGGGTCATCGTCGAAGCGCCTCCCGTTGCCTAGCGTACAAGGCAAGGTGGGCGGCTCCACCAAGGGTTACTTCGACCGCCATAGCAGGGGCTCTACTGCTCCGATTTGGGCGTGCTTGGATGCGTTGGAAATCTAATATAATCTTACTGTGCTAACTAACAAAAACGTGTTTCGATTCAGTTCTACTGAATGCGACGTGTTCTGCCCACTCACATCCGTGATCCTTGTGCTCCACACTCTTCACCATTGGTGTCCCTTGGCTGCCCCAAACACTGGTAGCGTGCATCAGCAAGAGCTAGGCATCCTTGAGGGTGCCTCCACACCCACTAGTGCCAACAAAGGATTATGGGCCCACGTGCCTAGAAGGACCCTAGCTCTACAACGTCACGCAACCGCCGTGCGCCATGGCACCGACCGAGCAAGAGAGCATCGGCGTCTTGAAGTTCGACGGACTTGGCTTCCACTTGTGGAGGTGGGAGTTTGAGGTCTTCCTCGATGACAAGGGCCTGCTTGAGCTGGTCAACGGTAAAGAAACGGCCCCTCCGGACACCACGACGTCGGAGGAAGTGGAAGCATACAAGAATCGCAACAAGAAGGCGCTTGCTTTGTTGGTGTATGCGCTTGTTCCAAAGCAGCGCTCCCTCATTCAAGGATGCACGGAGGTCGCGGAGGCTTGAAATAAACTCTGCACCATCTACCAGTCCACCAACCTTGCTTACCAGCTCTTCGTCTTCAAAAGGCTCGTCACCCTCCGAGCTAATGAAGGCGATGACATCATGGAGATCCTGCAGCAGATCGAGTCCCTTACTGCCGAGTGTGTAGCCACCGGGTGGAAGGTCGACTCTCAGCTGTAAGCCATGATCCTTCTCCTAGCCTTGCCGGATAGTTGGAGTCCCACGATCACCGTCGTAGGCGGCTGGTCCGCCGATGAGCTGAAGTACCCAAAGGTGGCTGAGTACGTCCGCACTGAATGGATGCGGCATGGTGGGAGAGAGAGTGGGGCAACATCAAGTTTCACCTATGCCGTCCGTCCTCAAAGTGGAGGGGGAGGCAAGAAGGGGAAGGGTGCCAAGCAGGACACCAAGAAAGGTGACAAGAAGGGGGAGTGCTATGTGTGTGGCAAAGAAGGCCACTAAGCACGCAACTGCCCCAAGAGGAAGTCGGACCAGCCGGGGAAAGCTGGAAAGAAGGACGACCGCACAATGATGGCAAAGGAGTCCACTGACTTGACAGATCCGGGAGTCTCCGTAATTGACTCCGGATCGGGCCGCCACACACAATGCAAGTGGGCGGCATTCGTCACCTATGGTGCCTCAGAACGGCGCATGACGGTGGCCGATGGCAAAACAGAGTTGGCTGCCGGAGAAGGCAACGTTCGCATTGAGGTGGATGTGGACGGGGAGGCTGTCACGAGCACAATTCACAACATGCTCCACATGTCCAACTTTGGGGCAAATCTACTGTCAGTGAGCCGCCTTACCGACAAGGGGCTTGAGGTGCTGTTCAACAAGAAGGAGGCCATCATCCGGATGGAGGGGGATGGCGACGTGATTGCACGTGGAAAGCGAGAGGACGACTTGTACCTACTACATGCAAAGATCCTCGGCAGCCGGGCTGGGTCCGACGTTACCCACCTCGCGAAGAAGGAAGATGGAGACATGGACCTATAACATCGTCGCCTATGCCACATCGCTCCCTCAGCTGGAAGGGACATGGCAAGGAAGGAAGTGGTGCGGGGTCTTGAGTTCAAGAGCTTGGACGCAGCCAAGAATGCCTTGTGCGAACCGTGCGTGGTCGGCAAGACAACACGACAGCCTTTTGATGGCAAAGGGACGCGTGCATCGGCGAAGTTGGAGGTGGTCCACACTGACGTGTGTGGACCATTCGAGAGCTCCATTGGGGGCGCTCGGTACTTCGTGACCTTCATTGACGACCACAGCCGTAAGCTCTACCTCTACATCATCAAGAGGAAGAGCGATGTCTTGTCGTGTATGCAGGAGTTTGTGGCGGCTGTGGAGCGGCAAACAGAGTTGAAGGTGAAGGCGTTCCGGAGCGACAACGGCGGCGAGTAAGGGGGCTGCTCGGTATGGATGAAGAGCAAGGGGATCGCGTGGCAAAAAACTAAGCCACACTCTCCGCAGCAGAACAGCATCACCGAGAGGGAGAACCGCACCATCCTCAACATGGTCCGGTCCATGTTGAGCGATGCCGGCCTCGCGCAGCGGTACTGGGACGAGGCGGCTCGGACAGCGGCGTACATCATGAACCTGACGCCGACGAAGCTGCTAAAAGACGCGGAGTCCAAGGTGTGGGAAACCCCACAAGAAGTGTGGAGCGGGAGGAAGCCAACTGTGGCACACCTTCGCACGTTTGGTTGTGTTGCACATGCTGTTGTGCAGGCACAGGAGGGGCGGGGAAAGCTGGACCCGCAGACTCGCCGATGCATCTTCGTCGGGTACGAGAACGGGAGCAAGGTGTACCGGCTCTTTGACCCGCAGGGGCAGCAGATCGTGAAGATTCTCGATGTCACGTTCGATGAGGACAGCCGTTGGACGGGCAAAGACGCGGGTCTCTCCAAGCGGAGGGAGTGGCTGCCACTCCTCAAGGGGGAGACGCCGGAGGACGCAAAAGAGGATGACGTCCTATTGGCTCCAGCCGGCGAGAACCATCCGGAAGATGTGGGAGCGGCTGATTTGCATTCAGCCGAGTCGGACAATGAGTCCGAAGTGCCGGCAGTAGTGGAGCTAAACGAAGAGGTGGGGAGTGAGCCCGCATCTCCACGGTCCCCGAGAGAGGGGGAGCAGGCCAGCAGTGCCAGTGGCACCGCAAGGGAGCAGCAGCAGCAGCAACAATGGCAGCAGCAGCAGCAGCCTCAACAGCAGTAGCCCCGGAGAAGCGGACGTGCAAGGAGGATGGCAAAGAGGTACGATTCCGCGGAGGGCATCTGGACTGGGCTCGCTCGAGTGTTCTTTGCACAAGAGGAGCCCGAGACCGTCAAGGAGGCGTTGCAGCGGAAGGATGGGGCTGAGTGGGAGGGAGCTATAAAATCTGAGCTCGCCTCCCATGAAGAGAATGACACTTGGCAGCTGATAGACAGGCCGGAGGACGCAAAAATCATCGGCTCCAAGTGGATCTTCAAGAAGAAGCTCACCAAGGAGGGAAAGGTGGAGCAGTACAAGGCGCGGCTGGTCGCGAAGGGGTACGCCCAACGAAAGGGTGAACACTATGATGAAACCTTCATGCTGGTGGCGAAGTTCGCCTCCATTCGCTCCATCCTCTCGGTGGCGGCGGTGCGTGACTACGAAGTCCACCAAATGGATGTGAAAACTGCGTTCCTCAACGGCGACCTGGACAAGGAGGTCTACATGGAGGTGCCGGAGGGGGTGGACGCACCGCCTGGGAAGGTGTGCCGGCTTCGCAAAGCGCTCTACGGGCTGAAGCAAGCGCCACTCATGTGGTACCTGAAAATGGACGGCTTCATGACCGAGCTTGGCTTCAAGCGCTGTGAGGCAGATCGCAGCGTGTACGTGTGGAAGCAGTCGGGGTTGCACCAGATCGTGGTACTTTACGTGGATGATCTCATCCTCGTGTCATCGGACATGGAGGAGTTGGTGAACATGAAGCGGCAGCTGGGCGGTCGGTTCAAAATGATCGACATGGGCGAGCTCGAGTACTACCTCGGCATCGCCATCAAGAGGGACCGCAAGGCACGTACGCTCGAGATGGGGCAGGCAAAGTATGTGCAAGAGGTGCTCCGCCGCTACAACATGGAGGAGTGCAACCCCATCGGCACACCCATGACCACCACATGTGAGCTGAGCTCGAGCATGGGCCCGAGTACGGACGAGGAGAAGGAGGAGATGGCAGGTGTGCCATACCAGTCCACTGTGGGGAGCATCATGTACGCCATGGTGGCAACGTGACCCGACCTAGCCTTCGCGGAGGGCCAAGTGAGCCGCTATGTTGCTGACCCCGGGCCGCTGCATTGGCAAGCGGTGAAGCAGATCCTCCGCTATCTCAAGGCGACAAAACAGTCGCGGCTCGTGTTTGGAGGGGGAGCGCATGACGAATCCCTCGACTTGGTCGGCTACTCCGATGCCGACTGGGCTGGTGATGTGGATGACAGAAAATCAACGTCGGGATACGTGTTTGTGCTTGGAGGTGTAGCAGTTTCATGGGCAAGCAGGAAGCAAGACTGTGTTGCACTGTCCAGCACGGAGCGGAGTACATCGCGCTCGCGGAAGCCGCAAAGGAGGCGGTATGGCTGCGGCGGCTGCTAAAGGAGATCGGAGTGCCGCAAAGGAAGCCGACGGTACTCAATGTGGACAACATGAGTGCCATCAGTCTGACCCAGAACCCGGTGCTGCACAGGAGGACCAAGTACATCGAGATCCGTTATCACTACGCGCGGGACTTGGTGGCGAAGGGAGATGCGGCTATTGTGCATTGTGGCACTAAGCGCATGCTCGCCGATGCCATGACCAAGGTACAGCCCAAGGACAGGTACAATGTGAGCTGCATGGAGCTCGGTCTGCGCTGTGAGGTTTAAAATGCTACAGATTCCAAGGACAGGGTATCAAGGCTGCAGTGCAAGGGGAAGATTGTTGACGTGGTGTGCCACTTGCCATGAGTGTTGTTGAGTGTACTCCCTGGTTCGACCACTGAGGAGTGGTCAAACACCTGATCTGACTTTAGATTTGGATTCCTTGGATTTTTGTATGCAGGATCGAGCTTTGAATCACTGGATTTGAGTGTGTATTCAGAAAGTTAGCCTAGCCCGAAATTCGGGTGTTGGGGGGGTGGAATCTGGTACCCGCAATGGGTGGCGGGATAATCCACCACCAGTGATCTGAGTTCGTCTCCAACGACCCCCAAATGCACCAGGGCCATAAAGGAAGCAACCAGAAGACTCTCCTTGACCAGGGTGAACTTCTCCTTGACTTCTGTGCAAAGAAAGGCGCTTCGACGGGTCATCGTCGAAGCGCCTCCCGTTGCCTAGCGTGCAAGGCAAGGTGGACGGCTCCACCAAGGGTTACTTCGACGGCCGTAGCAGGGGCTCTACAGCTCCGATTTGGGCGTGCTTGGATGCGTTGGAAAGCTTAGATCACAAGCTATAAGGATCTGATATAATCTTACTGTGCTAACTAACAAGAACGTGTTTTGATTCAGTTCTAATGAATACGACGTGTTCTGCCCACTCACATCCGTGATCCTTGTGCCCCACACTCTTCACTATTGGTGTCCCTTGGCTGCCCCAAACACTGGTAGCGTGCATCAGCAAGAGCTAGGCATCCTTGAGGGTGCCTCCACACCCACTAGTGCCAATGACAACAGGGACGACAGGTGGCACTAGACGACAGGCGCGGATCAACAAGGAACTGGCGAACCGAATCTCTGCAATCAAAGGAATCAACCACCTGTGCCAACAACTTAACGTCGCGATGGAGGCTATTTGCAATGCAAGCGCGCGTGAACCAGTGGTCATCAAGAGAAATTCCCAACTCTCGAGCGAGCCCAAAATTTGTCCGGCTCCACCGGAATCGTTCAATCCTGCAAACTCGAAACGACCACCGGTTTGGATGTGGTTGACGAGTTTGGAGGTGTACTTCACCGTTGCTGGGGTCAACGACGATCAAAAGAAAACTTACCTCGCGGCCGCGCTTTTACATGGCACGGCGTTAAGTTGGTGGTACAATCTAAAGACCATCCAACGTAAGTAGGAAACCAGCTGGACATCATCAATGGTCCACGACCTCCGTCTCACATCACCAACCGCAGGTGTTCTACCCTTGGAGTAGATCAACCCACAGTGGCAAGACGCGGTGACGCCACCAACCGACTGGAACAAATTTTTGTGCGCGATGCTCGCACTCTTTGGACGAATGAACAAGAAGTCTGACATACAATACAAGCTCCACCGTCTACGTCAGCAATCCAGCGTGGTGGAGTATACGTGGAGATTCCGCGAGATTATCACCGAAGCAGACATCGCCCCCAATGAACTCTGGTTTCAATACAACAACGACCTCAAGTGAGATATCCGACAAGCAATTGCTATTTTTGGCATCAAAACAACTTGTCGCGGATGATCACAGCAGCAGAAAGGATCGACAGCGTCGACTACAACGCTCGGATCCAGGAATCTTACGGATGGCGACCTCCTAACCAAAATTGTGGTGGAAATGGAAAAAACTAGTCGACGAACTCCTCGACTCCGATGGAAGTGGACGCCATCGACCAGAGAGAAACGTAAACATGCTTTAATCACAGAAAATTTGGGCACATTGCTCAAAATTGTCGGAGCAAGTAGCAAGCCAAAAAGGGGGGGAAGTCGCAGAAAAATGAGTCAGAAAACGGCAAAGAGCAGGAGTAAAAGGCGCAACTCTTGTCCGTGAGGAACGATATACGCCGAACGATTGCCCATCTGAACGGCCCACATTGCCAGAGAGGGTTTTGTAGAGGAATCCCAAAGTTTGATGAAAGATGTGAGGACGACCATCCAGCGATACTACTAAGAGTTCAGTCTCAAGGATGTAGAAGTCGCAGAACGGTACCAATACTATTGGACGGAGGAGCTTCACACAGCTTTAAGCAATGAAATATTTTGTAAGCTGGGTTTGAAGACCGAACCATGGGTGTTTGAAAGAAAAATCATTGACGGGAGAATACAGATACAGAGACTCCGAGAACCACTACGACTACAAGTGGGAGATCTTCGGGATGTAACGGTCTGGAGGTCTTGTCCAATGAGCGACCACAAAATCATCCTCGGACAAGATTTCATGTACCAGCACAATGTGCAGGTCGACTGGAACAGCGGCGACGCCTATGTGGAGATTAATGGCGCCAAACGTTAACTTTTGTATGTGGGACGGAAGCTGACAGCGGAAGCAGCAGAGGTGGAAGCAGTAGAGAAAGCCGCGGAAGCCAAAAAGCGACAATTGGTGTAGCCTATACCGCTCAACATGGCCAATCACTATAAATGACAAGGAGCTTGTGCGTGGCTCATATATCTCGAGCCAATAGGAGAAGCAGAAGTGGCAACAGCTAAATCATCATTGGCCTCATCGGCCTCATCGGCCTCGATGAAGTTTGCGATGGTACCCGAAGAGTTCTCACCACTCATCGAGGAGTTTGCAACCGTCTTCCCTGAAGAACTCCCGAAGACTTTACCTCCTTAGCAAGACATCAACCATCGCATAAAAATGAAACCAGGCAGCGGACCTACCGTCCGATGGGCCTATCGAATGAGGGATCACGAGTTGACCGAGCTGAAAAGTAGCTCGACGAGATGCTCGGTCAAGGGTTCATCCGCCCATCCACGTCACACTACGTCGCACCGGTATTATTTGTAAAAACGAAAACTGGCGAGATGTGGATGTGCATGGATTACCGAGCGTTGAACGACGCTACCATCAAGATCCTGTACCCTCTTCCCCGAACTGATGGACTTGTTGACCAACTCCGAAGGGCTCGAATTTTCAGCAAAATCGACTTACAAAGTAGACATCACCAGACACGCGTGGAAGCCGCTGACATCGAGAAGACGACATTCCAATCCTGTTACAAACACTTTGAGTTCACGGTCATGCCGTTTAAAATCACAAATGCTCCAGTGAAATTTATGGCAGCAATGAATAACATATTTCGTCTGTACCTCGACGATTTTGTCTTGGTGTACCTCGACGACATTCTGGTGTACGGCCGCACCCTGAAGGAGCACGATGGACATCTCTCAAAGGTTCTCGAAGTTTTACAAAAGAGAAATTTTTGGAAAACTCTAAAAATGTGACTTCGGTCGTCATTCGATCGAGTTTTGGGTCATATCATCAACGTCGGACGAATCACCATGGACTCAAAAAAGGTGGCAGCACTCGCTTATTGTCCAACGCAAACCAACGTTTGAGAAATTCAGCGTTTTCTCGGATTTTGTAATTACTACTAGCGATGCGCACGGGACTACGCCCGAGTGTCAGTGCCTCTTTCCGACCTCACTCGAAAGGAAAATGAGTGGCGGTGTGGAGACAGCAAACAAGAAGCGTTCACCACTTTGTAGAACACTTTGACCTCGATGCCAGCCCTACGATTAGCTGATCCAATGGTAGACTACATCATGGCTACGGATGCATCAGACCGAGCCATTGGCGCGATCCTCCTGCAAGACCATGGAAACAGCAATCAACCGGTCGCCTACATGTCTCGAAGATTGCGAGGATCAGAACTCAACTACGCAGTCCATGAAAAAGAAATGGTGGTGGTCGTGCATGCGTTTAAGACATGGCGATGCTACCTGGAGTGTCACCGATGCATGGTGCGCACCGACCACCATGCGTTGAAATATTTGAAGACGCAGCCAAATCTCAGCCGATGTCAAACCTGATGGATGGAGTTCCTTGAGTCTGTGTTTGACTACAAAATCAAGTACCGACCAGGCAAAACCAAATCCGGCGGACGCACTCAATCGCCGACCAGATTTAATGGCCGATGTGGCAACCCTAAAATGGAAAGGCTAGGCAGCAGGTTGGGGCAGCAGCGTTGTTGATGCAGCGTGTGGGCTTCCACGCTCGTGGCTTAAGTCTGCTACCCCCTCAGTGTGCTGCTCTAGAGTGTAAGTCTTGAAGCTCTGGGTTTGTTACTCAGAAACGCGCGCCA
Organism: Penium margaritaceum; assembly: GCA_023375785.1. Taxonomy (NCBI): domain Eukaryota; kingdom Viridiplantae; phylum Streptophyta; class Zygnematophyceae; order Desmidiales; family Peniaceae; genus Penium; species Penium margaritaceum. The sequence goes on from SZWC01003539.1 coordinate 82,794, forward strand.
GTGTTAACACCAGAAAGCAGCAAAAAACTTAAAGTGACTGATAATGCATGAAGAATGAGCAACAATGAGAGACCCCTCCAAGTTCTAGCTCCCTCCCAACTTTGTATAGCTTGTTACTCAGCTAACCAGCCAATCAGAAAATAGACCTAGACCTATTTTCTGCCAAGCAAGGTTTTCTCGGTGAGCCCTGCGAGACGGCCGACAGCCCAAAACCCGGGCGTCATCCGTTTTGCCTGAAAACTGGACCATACCATAATACCAACGCTGCGAACGCAGTCGTGCGGTCAGAAACAGCTAGAAAAATAGCAGCAAAGAGTTATGGCTGCCTGAACCCAGGCAGTTCCTACGATGGTCCATGATGCCAAACAGTGCCACGCAACATGAGACATGGACCCTAGGCAGAGCATGACGCTTCAAACGCAACGGTACAATCAAATCCACCGCCTGACACATCTAGACAGCATCTACAGTGGCAGCGACCGCCAGCGGCCCGACCGCCGAGGAGGCCTGCTAATGGAGCTGAGCACGTCGCCGTGGAGAGGAGGCTCCAACAAACTGCGAGTAGGCCTCAGCGTGCGTCGACTCGACCGGACGACACTCCAGCAGCGTTGAATATCGCTGTCAGTCATCTGCACGCCGAATGTACACAAGTCGAGAGGACACAACAGAGCACAATGAGGATACGCAAAAACCAACACTCCCCCATGACTCATAGGCGTAGTGCACATGGGCAGGCAGAGACACATTCAACAGTCATACTCCCCGAGAGCATGCAGAGACGCAAGCAAGGACAAAGAGCGCAACTCATGGACGCACACCGACCGAACTCACAGCCTTCTTGAACGAGTCGCGCTTCAATGCCTTGATCAAGAAGTCAGCCAGCTGCCATGCTGTCTCAACCCACACAATGCTCATGTTGCCGTCATGCAACAACAAACACACATAGCGATACTCAACGTTGATGTGCTTTGTGCGTGTGTGATGCATGCTGTCATTGTCGGCGATGGCCATGGCACTCTCATTGTCACAATGCAACGTGATGAATGCGACGGACTGACGCAACTCGGATAACAGACAACGCAACCACATACTCTCACACGCGCCTGAGCCAAGGGCCACATACTTAGCCTCAGCAGTGTTGCGTGTAATGCTTCCCTGCTTGCCACTGCGCCAGGACGCAACCATGCCAACGTCCGAAAAGATCTAGCCTGTGCGACTCTTACCGTCCGGACTGCTGGCCAAGTCACTGTCGGTGTAGCTCACCGTGACCATAGACGGCTGGCGGCGGAACAGAAGACCTCACCGAGGAGTCGAGACGACATAGTGCAGTACTCGAATCGTGGCCTCGAAGTGGAGGTGACGCGGATCCTGAGAAAAATGAGCCAGGAGGTTGACGGAGAACGCGATGTCTGGGTGCATCGTCGTTGCCACGAACATCAATGACCGATGACTCACAGATACGTGGTCACATCAACTGGCTCCCCGGCTGGGTCAGGTGGCTGGGTCAGGATTCTTGAGCTTCACCTGACCATCAGGTGACATGGGTGAAGATGCGCTCGGCACAAGGGGCAGGTCCTCGACAAAACGAGTGGACAGGGTCTGCACATAGGCAGCCTGGTGGAAGTGCAGGATACCCTGGGAGCGATCATGCTTGTGCTCCATGCAGAGGAAGACTCGGGCAGACCCGAGATCCTTCATCTGCTAGGCGGTGTGCAATAGGTCCTTGACACGCTGGATGGCGGCCATGTCTGGCGACGCAATGAGTAGATCGTTGATGTAGACCAGAACAGTGGCGAAGGTCTGGCCTCGCGGGCTGACGAACGGTGCGGGGTCAACAATGCTGCATAGCAGGCCACCGCAGAGAAGAGTACTGTTGATCTCCTGGTTCTAGCATTGAGGCGATGGCTTCAGGCCATAGAGGGCCTTGATGCAGCCACCAGACTCTCCCAGTGCCATCGTTATAGCCTTGGGGCTGCACCATGTAGAGCTCCTGACCCTCCAGCGAGCCATGGAGGAAGGTGTTGCTCACGTCCATCTGATGCAGTTCCTACCCATGCTGGGTAACCAGGCTGAAGAGCGCCCGGCTAGTGGAGAACCGACCAACTGGGGCAAAGATCTGGTCGTAGTCAACCCCGGGGACCTGAGCAAATCCCTTGGTTGTGAGGCGGGCCTTGTACTTTTCCAAAGACCCGTCCGGCTTCCATTTGTGCCTGAAGACACACTTAGCACCGATGGCCTTCCGACCTGGAGGGAGGTCGACGAGGTCATACACGTGGTGCTCCCAGATAGAATCGAGCTCGTCGGCACAGGTAGTATCCCAATGTGCAGCCTCACGAGAGGCTAGAGCCTCGCGTAGGATGGCTGGGTCCTCCGAGCGTGCTATGGAGCAGACTGAGAGAGCGTGTGCATCTCGAGCTCCAGGTGGGATGTGCGCAAGTGCAGCCATAACGGCATGCCGATGCTCATGATGGAGTATGGCGTAGCCCAGTACGGATCCTAGATGAAGGTCTGCAATGATGGTAGAAGTGGTCAGGTCGAGGGTCTTGGTGCCAGGGTCCCCACAAACAACCGTAGGAGTGGAGGAGACGCGTGGAGCGACAGGGGGCCAAGGTGCCACAGGGCACGATGCGGCGGTCTGCATACTTACTGACGGCCTGGGTCGGAGGCTACCGCCTCGGCCACGCGTGTAGTGCGGTAGGACAAAAGATGGCACCGAGTCCGACGGGCTAACAGAGGCGGACAGGGTTGCCGGCTCGGAGAGGCCAGCAGGCGCGACTAGGACTGCTGGCCCGGAGGAGCCGACTGATGCGACTGGGGTTGCCGGTCCCGAGGGGCCAGCGGGTGTGACTGGAATTATCGGCCACGAGGAGCCAGTGGGCGCGACTGGGGCTGCTGGCTCCGAGGGGCTAGCGTGTGCGACTGGGGCTGCCGACCCTGAGGGGCCAGTGGGTGCAACTGGGGTTGCCGACCAGGAGGGGCTAGTAGGCGCGACTGGGTCTGCCGGCTCGGAGGGACTAGCGGGCGGGACTAGGGGTGCCGGCCCTGAGAGGCCAGCAGGCGCAACTGGGGTTGCCGACTCTGAAAGGCCAGCAGGCGCGACTGGGGCTGCCGGCTCGGAGGGGCCAGCAGGCACGACTGGGGCTGCTGGTCCGGAGGGGCCAACGAACATGACTAGGGCTACCGGCTCAGAGGGACTATGTGATGTGTCCCCCGTAAGTGGTAGGACGGAGGATGGACTCACCACTCCCCCACGCGACGGGAAGGACACAGACGAGCCGAAGCGAATAAGATCACGTGGAAACAGCTCCTCAAAGAAAAGGGCATTGCGGGACTCAACGATGCAGTGCCGGGACGGATCCCAGAAGCGCCAAGCCTTGGACTGACGAGAGACGCCGAGGAAAGTGCAAGGACGTCTGCGGGGGGAAAAATTGCCGCCCTACTATGGGACAGGCAGCCACACGATGGCCACATTGTCCCAGACGCGAGCCGGGCTAAGGTCAGCACGCTGACCGTGCCAGTGCTGGTACGGCGTGGACTGGCGGGGAAGAAGTCCGTGGGGAATCCAGTTCCAGACCCATGTCATGTAAGCCATGGCTTCAAAGTAGAAGCCATCAGAGAGACCAGACTCGACCCGCATGGTACAGATGACGTCGGCCATATTGCGGTTCCACCGCTCAGAGACGCCATTCTGAGCGGATGTGTAGGACGCTGACGTCTCGTGGTGGACACCATGGAGAGCGAAAAACGTTGTGGTCTTGCCCATGTTCTCACCACCGGGACCAGAGCAAAAGCGGCGAAGAGATCGACCACACTCACGCTCCGCAAGGACAAGCCAGTCCTGAATGGTACGGGCGACATCGCTCTTCTGTCAAAGGTAGAAGACCCAACGGTAGCGAGAGTAGTCATCAGTGAGGGTGAGGACATGTCATATCAGCCATGCTCACCCACGGACTCGGTAGGGAGGGGACCCATGACATTGGAATGGACCAGGAACCTGCCACAGGTTGCCACGGGCGGTGGCATGAAGAACAACAAAACCAGACGGACGCAACGACACAATGCCAACACCACGCGAGTGCACAACGTCCATGCTCATGCATTCTAGAGCAGTAACGGACAGCAGGCTGAGGCAAGACTTGGGACGAAGAGGACATCGGTCACGAAGACGTCACCGGCAGGACCACGGAAACGAACGACACCGACACCGCGGACATGTAACACCTGTCCGGAGCCCGTCCGAACACCGGATACATCGCCAACAGGTGCAAGCATATTGAAGGCCTCGCGAGAGGCCGTCATGTGATGCGTGGCTCTGGAGTCGATGATCCAGGTCTCGGCAGGGTCTTGGACCGGTGTCACCAGATCACTGACAGTTACATGGTAATAAGTGAGAGACGCGGACGCGGTGGAAGGGGGCACGAACCGAGACTGCCAATCATCAAGCCACGCGACATCGTCATGAAGATGGACAGATGAGATCACAGAAGGCGGCGGGACAGACGAGGAAGCAGGACACAACCACAACTCAACCTTAGTCATGCAAGGCAAGGGGGACGAGCAGGAGGTGATGCAACTCACACTTCCCTGGGGGTGAGGGCGAGGCAGGCTGAGCTGAAGCGAGATGAACTCCTCCAGCTGACGCTCAGGCCTGGACGGCCCGGAGTGTAGATTGAGTGCGGAGTGATGGCACTTGAGCCTGGATAGAAGGAGAACTGTCCCAGTGAAGGGAACGGAGGTGACGACGGCTGCGGATAATGCTGTTGTGGAGCTTGCGTCAGCGGAATCGGTGTCGTGGTCGGAGGAGTGGAGCTGCTGGACGGGGTCAAGGCATCAGAGGCGGCGACAGCAACGACGACAGAGGCAAGACGGCGCTCCCGCTGGCGATGCATGGTGGCGACCACGTGCGCCTCGTCCGTCGGTAGTGGGCACATGTACCATTCTTGCCCTGGCTGGCCACAGTTGTGGCAGACTAAGCCACTACCACTGGACCCAGTCAACTGTTGCTCCTGCTGCTGCTGCTACTGACCCTTGCCCTTCTTGCTCCGTTTCTTCTTCTTCCCCGGCGATGAGGAGCTGGTGGAGGTAGCTACTGCGGGGGAAGCGACGGCCACCGAAGCAACGGCAGGGGAGGCGAGGGCCTCTGTGCGCTGGAGGTGGGACTCCAAAGGAGCTTCCTCAATCTTGAGGAAGAGCTCGTATGCCCAGGGCATGAGGGTTCCCTGGGCCGCCATGGTGGAGAGGAGATCCTGGGAGTAGTGCACGAAGAGGTCCAAGTACGCGTCGGTGGCACCGCGCTTGATGGTGAGGAACACGGCCAAAGGGGGTGGAGCAGAGGTGCCTAGGCGACGGAGGATTTCCTCAGCCCGCTGCCAGTGAACGGTGACTGTCTCGGTCTCCCCCATGGGCAGAGAGTTCAACTCCCGCAGCAGACGGCTGGTCTCAGCCTCACTGGACAGGCGATGGGGACGAGTGAGGATGTGCCATGTGGCTCCAAGGTCTGGGGTGCTGCCGTGGTGAAGTCGCCAAGAAAGGGCTCTAAGGCCAGGCGAGAAGCCGGAGGAGCGACGGGGACGAGGGCGCGTATGGCGCGACAGGCGTCATAGAACTGGTCGGTCTGGGTTGAGTCATAAGGGAGGATGTCGTATGCCCACAGGCCCTCACCCTGCGCCAAGATGCGAAAGCTAAGCTCCCAGCTCCGGAACTTCTCGCCAGCCTGAAGCGGCAGGGGCAGCGTTTCAAAGTCCTTTTGCCTGCGGCCAGCACCCAGAGTGGGGCCAATGACGGAGGTCATTGTCTTCCGTTGACGCTGAGTCTGCTATTGCGCCAGGTAATGCGTGGTAGCGGACACAGGAGGGCTAGCGGGCCCAGGAGGAATGAATGGAGGTGGGACACTAGTGGGCATCTGTGAGGCCAGAGGTTGTAGTGTTGCAAGTTGTTGCGCCAAGGCAGCGAGCTATTGTTGAATGACAGCCAGGGGGTCAGGAGTGCTAGCGACGATGCCTGTTGGCTGTTGCTACTGCTACTACTGCAGCAGCTGCTGCTCCTACTGCTGTTCCTGCTCCTGCTACTACTACTGCCGCTGCAGTTGCAGCTGCTGCAAGAAAAGGAGGGGGGTACCCCCCTTGGGGGTCCCCCCAACAAAGGAGGACCCCTCCCCACTGGGGTTGTTAACCATGGTGGGTTTTGGTGCTCCCTCTATTTTTTGTCTGCTGTTGATGTCTGCAGTGATGTCAGCCGAGGACGGGTGACGTAAGCAGCTTCCGTCGCATTATCTATAGCGGCTGCTGCTGTAGAGCTTCTTCTCCCTCCCTCTTCCTTTTTTGTTGATGACATCGGCAATGACGTCAGTAGTGACGTCAACGGTGGGATGCTGATGTCATCAGCGGCCATTGTTGGGACCGCTCCTATGCAGCTGCAGTGGCTGTTGTTGTTGATGCCATTGCTGCTACTGTTGCTGCCGTTACCGTTGCTTGCTAATGCTGCTGCTGCTGCTGCAGCTACAGCTGATGTTGCAGCTGCTATTGCTATTTTGGCTGTTGTTGCAGTAGTAACTGCTGCTGCTGCTGTTGCTCTTGCTGTTGCGTGCTGCTGCATCTACTGTGGCTACTACAACAGATGTGGCAGCTGCAGCTGGGGTGGGGTATTTTATACTCCTTTTTTGACCTTTTCATCTGTCACAACGAGCTTCGCAGCTCACTCTGGACAGTGGGCTGCGAGCAGCGAGCTCGTTGCTCACTGCCAGCAGTCCGCTACTCGCAGCAAGTAGTGGGCTCGCTGCTGGCAGCCCGTCGCTCGTAGCGAGCTGTGGGCTGTGAGCAGCAGCAGCCGCTACTGGCTGCTGCTCGCTGCTACTGCTGCTACAGCCGGCTGCTACTGCTGTATGATCCTCCGGCTGCTTCGGATTGCTGTTGTTGCTGCTCGCTGTAGCTACTACTACTGTTGTTAGCTGCTGCTACTCGCCACCGCTCCTGCTTGCTGCTGCGGGCTGCTGCTGCTGTTGCGAGCTACTACGAGCTACTGCTTCTGCCTGCTACTGCTGCTACACGCAGCTGTTGCTAGCTGCTGCTGCCACTGCTCGTTGTTGTTGCCTACTGTTGCTGCTGTTGTAGGCTGCTAGTGCTGCTCGCTGATGCCAGTCATTGCACCTAGGTGACACCACGTGCGTCATCGCCCGTAGGTGTCGGACGCGGCCTACCGCTCACCTCCTCGTGTCACGCGTGGGGGTCAGTGCTGTTGGGAAAATCCGGCAGCATTTCCCCTGGCCCAGTGGCCGTGTGAAAGAATTTGACGCCGCCACCAGGCGGGTCAATGCTGCGAGAAAAAATCCGGCAGCATTTCCCCTACACTGGCGCGTATAGGGTCCACCGGCATTGTCTGGCACCTGTACGCCAGTCTTCTGCTGTTGCTGCTATGCTCTGGCTCTAATGCCAAAATGTAAAGGCTAGGCAGCAGGTTGGGGCAGCAACGTTGTTGATGTAGCATGCGGGTTTCCATGCTCGTTGCTTAAGTCCGCTGCCCCCTCAGTCTGCTGCTCTAGAGTCCAAGTCTGGAAGCTCTGGGTTTGTTACTTCGAAACACGCGCGCCAGTATTAGCGCCAGAAAGTAGCTGAAAACTGAAAGTGACTGATTAGGAATGAAGAATGAGCAACAATGGGAGATCCCTCCAAGTTCTAGCTTCCCCCCAGCTCTGTAGAGCTTGTTACTCGGCTAACCAACCAATCAAAAAATAGACCTAGACCTATTTTCAGGCAGGCAGGGTTTTCTTGGTGAGCCCCGTCAGACGGCCGACAACCCAAAACCCGGGTGTTGTCCGTTTTCCATGAAAACAGGACCATACCATAATACCGACGTTGCGAACACAGTCGTGCGGTGAAAAACAGCTGGAAAATAACAGCAAAGAGTTATGGCTGCCTGAACCCAGGCAGTGCCTATGATGGTCCACGATGTCAAACAGTGCCACGCAACATGAGACATGGACCCTAGGCAGAGCATGACGCTACAGATGCAACGGTACAGTCAAATCCAGCGCCTGATGCATGTAGACAGCATCTTCGGTGGTAGTGACCGTTGGCGGCCCGACTGCCGAGGAGGCCTGCCGATGGAGCTGAGCACGTCGTCGTGGAGAGGAGGCTCCAGCGAACTGCGAGTAGGCCTCAGCGTGCCTTGGCTCCACCGGACGACACTTCAGCAGCGTCAAATATCGCCGTCAGTCATCTGCACGCCGACGTACACAAGTCGGGAGGACACAACAGAGCAGAATGAGGAAGCGCAAAAACCAACACCCTACAACTATATCGAGATCCCTGCCTCGAGCGATTGTTCGCACGAGGCTATGACCAGCACGTCGGATGTGATAAAACCAAGTTTTGGTTCGATGCACCCTATTGGCGACGAAGCTTCACTTACCAGGTGGTCGTTCCCCAGAGCGACAAGCTTTGCCGTATGCTGTTCGAGGAATGCCACGACACCGGTCCAGGTGGACACATTGGAGAGGGCAAGACGCTAAAGAAAGTGGCGAAGAACTACTGGTGGGAGAAGATGCAATCCAACGTGGCCAACTTCTATAAATCCTGCGACACATGTCAGCGACAGAAATCTCATCGCACAAGGCCACCCTGACTTATGTAACCGCTCCCTGTTCTGACGGAACCATGGACAGACATCTCCATGGACTTTGTCACAGGATAACCGGTCATGCCTAAGGGACATGACGCAATCTTTGTGGTTGTCGACATGATTTTAAAAATGTTTCATTTTATCCCAACAACAACCACCGTCACCACCGAGGGAACAACACCGCTATTTCTAAACAACATCGTGCGGCTACACGGCGTACCAAGAACCATCACGAGCGACAGAGACGGTTGATTCACCGGTCGTTTTTGGCGCGAACTGATGACTTGCTGCGGCAACAGAATTCAACTTCTACGGCATTTCATCCCCAAACCAACGGTCAAATCGAGTAGACAAATCAAACACTCGAACAACTGCTCCGTACACTATGCGAACCTGATGGGATAGATTGGGCACAAAAACTCCCGGCCGCCGAAATCGCACATAATTCGACAGTTTCCACCGCAACAGGTAAAACTCCGTTTGAAGTGGCGTACAGAAAAATTTCCGCCACACCAGCCGGAATTCAAAGTCACAGCAATATTCTAGCAGTCGACGTTCAACGCCGAGACTTCACCACCATGTGGGAGGAAACAGAGTAGACTCTCGCGAAGACACAAATAACGATGAAGCGAGCTGCTGACAGACATCGCAGCGACGACATGTTCACCATTGGCAACAAAGTACTCAATTTGGCGAACATCAAACTCCGCTAATGCGACTGTTCGAAGCTCAGACCCCGATGGTTGGGACCGTTTGAGATCGAGTGCATGCAAACCCCTGTGGTTGCGCGACTCAAAACTCCACGACACTATGCAAGTTTATCCGGTGTTCCATGTAAGCAGATTCAAGCACTACTGAGACCCCGGAGAGACCTTCCCTGGCAGAGATGTCCCTCCTCTGCCTCCCGTACAAGTGGACGAAGACACGGAGTAAGTCATCGAGAACATCCTTGGCTATTGACGACGAGGCAAGACGACAGAATATCTCGTGAAGTGGCATGGCTACGACGACACGCATACTAGCTGGGAACCCTACGACAACCTCCGAGACGTCGATCATCTCATCGACGGCTAATAACGTCATCACCGGGCCACGACTGCATGCGCGCCGGGACGTCGCGGCTAAAAGGGGGGGTTGAGAAGATTCACCACAGCTTCCTAGCAATGCTGCTGCTGACGTGGCGGCATAGACCAGTCAGCTTAATGCACTAGCATGCAAGCGGGTGCGAGAACAGCAAGGATCAGACTAGGAGAGACAAGACAAGTCTCAGAAGCTGCATTGCAGTGAATGTGCAGAGAGAGTTGACAAATGACAGGTCCACAGCATAAATAGCCGCCGCGGCTCACAGCGGGTGGCGCACGCGGCGGCACCTGTCTGTCCTGAACCGGCCCAAAACCACTGTTTTGGCCATAACTCTGCGCACAGGCGTCCAAACGGAGCGCCGTCTGATCCTACGGATGCAAGACGAAAAAACGGACACAACGACTGGTCACACGCCTATGTCCGGCAGCAGCCGGAGAGTGTAAGAAAACAAACATGCAAATCAGCCTGGCAGGGCTATCCACCGAGAAAATCCTGAATGTCTCCAAACGCAGTCCGTAGGTCGTGGCAACCCTCCGGTACACCAGGTAGGCTACCAGGCTGCCTCCAGCGGGTGGAGCACCACCTCAGGGGACTCCGTCTCCAGCTGGGTCCGCCTCAGGGATCTGCACGAGCATGGACACGGCCGAGTGGTCACAACCAACTGTACAACTGTGTATGTCTGACNAGACGGACACAACGACTGGTCACACGCCTATGTCCGGCAGCAGCCGGAGAGTGTAAGAAAACAAACATGCAAATCAGCCTGGCAGGGCTGTCCACCGAGAAAATCCTGAATGTCTCCAAACGCAGTCCGTAGGTCGTGGCAACCCTCCGGTACACCAGGTAGGCTACCAGGCTGCCTCCAGCGGGTGGAGCACCACCTCAGGGGACTCCGTCTCCAGCTGGGTCCGCCTCAGGGATCTGCACGAGCATGGACACGGCCGAGTGGTCACAACCAACTGTACAACTGTGTATGTCTGACAGCATCACAACACTCCCCCATGACCCGATGGTACGCATGTCCATACACGTGCAGAACACGTGCCGGTGCAACACAGAGTGCTCAACAGAGACCCGGACAGTCACCCACTCTCAGACAGGGGTCGCAAACCGACGGAACGAACAGCCCCGAGAAACTTCCCACGAGCCAGTGCCTTGGTCAGAAAGTCAGCGCGCTGCAAGTCTGTGCCCACCCAGACGATGGAGACCAACTGCCGCTCCACCAGATCGCGCACGAAATGATACTCGACAGCGATGTGCTTTGTGCGTGCGTGGAACACACCAGAGTTCTCAGCGATCGCGAGAGCACTCTGGTTGTCACAGCGGAGGATGATGGTAGGCACCGACTGGCCCAAACACTGAAACAGCCACTGCAGCCACACTGCCTCAGCGGCGCCAGCGCCCAAAGCAACATACTCAGCCTCTGAGGAGCTGCAAGCAATGCACCCCTGCTTGTCGTTGCGCCAAGACACAGCGGTGCCACCAAGCAGGAACACGTAACCCGTGCGGCTGCGTCCATCAGGACTCCACGCCCAGTCGCTGTCGGTGTAGCCATCTACCACAACCGAGCACTGTCTCCGAAAGCAGAGACCGTGATGCGGTGTGGAGACCACGTACCGGACGACTCGCAAAGCTGCGTGCAGAGCGCGAGCCCAAGGGGACTGACTGAACTGTGCGAGTAGGTTGACAGCGAACGCAATGTCGGGACGCGTGGTCGTGGCCAAGTACATCAGTGAGCCAATGATGCGCAAGTACAGGGTCACGTCCACAGCCTCGCCCAGATCGGCTGGGTCTGTCACCTTCAGAGCGTCCTGCCTGTCGAGAGTGATGGGTGACGAGGCGGTGGAGACAGCGGCAAGGAGGTCAGCAAATCGCTCCCCCACCACCTGTGCGTATCGTGCCTGATGGAGGAGGAGTGTCCGTCGACGACGGTCACGCACAATCTCCATCCCGAGGAAAACAGCCGCTGGACCGAGGTCCTTCATCCTGTAGGCGGCCTGCAGAACCGCCTTGGCCTCCTTCACGGCCTCCAATGAAGGAGACGCAATCAGGAGATCGTCCACGTACACCAGAATGGCAGTGAGGTGCTCGGCTGTCCGTCGGATGAAGAGTGACGGATCGGCATCACTCTGGACGTATCCAGCCTGCGTGAGGGTGCGATTGATCTTTTGGTTCCAGCACCGGGGCGCCTGCTTCAGACCATACAAGGCCTTGCGCAAGCGCCAGACCTTGTTGCCTTCGACCTCAAACCCAGGTGGCTGGACCATGTATATTTCCTCCTCCAAGGTGCCATGGAGGAACGCATTGTTCACATCCATCTGGTGCAGTTCCCAATCATGATGGGCGACCACACCAAGCAGCACGCGAGCTGTGGTCATGCGACCAACAGGGGCAAAGGTGTCAGTGAAGTCCACCCCCTCAACCTGAGAGAACCCCTTGGCAGTCAAGCGGGCCTTATAGCGGTCCAGTGAGCCCTCAGGCTTCACCTTCTTGCGGAAGACCCACTTGGCCTGCACGACCTTCCGTCCCTCAGGACGGTCGACCAGCTCAAAGACTCCGTGCTCATGGATGGCCCTGAGCTCGTCCTCACAGGCGGCTCGCCACTGCTTAGCATCATCTCCTGAGAGCGCCTCCTTTAACGTGTCTGGATCGGGGACCGCCAAAGGAGAGCTCCGGGTGGCCAGGACACACGCCTCGCGGGTCGGACGGACCACAACCAGGTCAGCGGCAGCTGCCTGTGCAGCCTCGTGCTCGTCAGCGATCAGCTGGTGCCCCATGGGACAGGCTGGGTGCACCTCCGTGTAGGTGCCTTGGACACTCAGGCCGAGAGCCTTCGTGCCAGGGTCACCACTGTGCACACTGCGCGTGCGTTGTCTGGGTGGCGCAACCGTAGTCGGAGGTGCACGTGAGGCCAGTGGGCGGAGACGTCCACCTGGCCCACAGGAGTAGCTAGAGTCTGAGCCGACCGATGGCTCAGGCACAGGGAGGGCAGGCACTGCGTCTGGAGACGCTGCGGGCGCGGGCGAGTCAGTCGCGGCAGGCGCTGGAGGCGTGGGCGAGACAAACGCGGCAGGCGCGGGCGAGGCGGTCGCGGCGGGCGTGGGTGAGGCAGGCGCTACAGGCGCAGGCGAGGCAGGTGCGGCTCCCGTAGGCGAGGCAGGTGCAGCGCCCGCCGGCGAGGCAGGTGCAGCGCCCGCCGGCGGGGCAGGTGCAGCCCCCGCAGGCGAGGCAGGCACCGCGGGGGCAGGCGAGCCAGGAGACGAGGCAGTCGCGGCAGGTGCGGGCGAGACAGTCGTGGCAGGCACTGGCGATGCAGTCGCGGCAGGCGCAAGCGAGGCAGGCGTAGAGACCACAGGCCCGACAGCAATGATAGCCGGGTCAATGGTGACCAGCGACGGTCCCACCCCGGAGGCACCCCGGACGAACTCACCCTGTGGGGCAGACTCCCCCAGCCGACGGGAGGCTTCACAGGTGGGAACGTGAGACGCTGCCTGGGTGAGAATGGCAGACAGGTTGCGGTACGACAGTGCCTCAAAGAACAGCTCGTCGCGCGACTCAACAATGCGGTGTCGTCCTGCATCCCAGAAACGCCACGCTTTGGAGCGTGGGGAGACACCGAGGAAGGCACACATCCGGCTGCGCGGAGAGACCTTGGACCCCTGCTGGTCCTCGGTGTACCAGACGCAAGCCAAGGAACCCCAGACGCGAGCAAGCCTGAGATCCGCAAGGTGACAGAACCACAGCTCATACGGCGTGACGTGGTCCGGCAAGGGACCATGCGGGAGGCGGTTCCAGACCCACGTCATGTAGGCGAAGCCCTCGAAGGCGAAGGACTCCAGGAGACCGCACTCAGCGCGCATCGCGCGAACCGCATCCTCCATGGTACGGTTCCAGCGCTCAGACACACCGTTCTACTGTGGCGTAGCAGGCGCCGAGAGCTGGTGACAGATACCAAGCTCGGCGAAGTGAGTGGTCAGCTCACCGAGATACTCACCACCGCGGTCAGAGCGGAAGGTGTAAAGGGAGTGACGAGACTGACGCTCAGCCATCATGAGCCACAAGCGCACGGCAAGAGCGGCATCGCTCTTGTGGCGGAGGCAGTAGACCCACCGCATGCGGGTGAAGTCATCCGTGAGGGTAAGGACATACCGACCACGGTCAGTGACAGACTCGACAGGGAGAGGTCCGAGGAGGTCCGAGTGGACAAGCTCCAGGGGACGCTG
>SZWC01003539.1:105198-171939 GCA_023375785.1 Penium margaritaceum
GATTCTGCTGCAGGTGGACTGGTGTACCTAATGGGTTCAGATCATCTGCTTTGTGTTGCCAACTGCGTTGCCTCGGTCCCATTGGCCGGGGAGGTTCGGACCTTGCCGCCATTTGTGAGGGTGGTGGGTTGTGGTGTTGAGTTCTGGAGTGAGAGCGATTGCTGCACGTTACTAAGTCGGCAACATTGTCTGGCTGTGCAGAGCTCTCTATGTTGCCTTGGATAAGGTGTGACCCATGTAATTAATCATCTTGTGCCGGTTTCAAAATAGTTGCATGATTAACTACTTTTTTAATCTCAACAAGATGACATTTGATGCATCCCCAACTCAGACCCTAGAGTCCTTTGTGTTTTCCTGTTTTTTGAGATGCCATTGGGTGACGGCTAAATTCGACAAAAAGATCTGTCTATGTAGTTTTTTTAACCTGATCCCTCATTGTTTTGGTGTCGGAAATCGTTGGATATGCTCATTCAGGACCTCACTTTGCCGCCACAACTTCGAGTCTCAAATCATGAACTTGGATATGTGAAGGCGTCGTCCTAGTTGGGTAATGTGTATGCATAGATTCTTGGCCTAGATACGTGTTGTGAAAACAAAAGAAGAAGTACCCTGGTTAATTCTGGGTCAGAAAAGGATTTTAAGGTTATGAAAACATAAGAAATAGGGTTTGGTCACCATATGCCCAGTTTTCAGAACTATACAGCTCATTCGCCCGTCGTCGTGCGAAAAATAATGCAGGTATCAACGGACCGTCGGGAATAACGCAGGTATCAACTCCGAGCGAGAAAGCAACCAGCCGCCCACGCGGTAAAAAATATTACTCATCCAGGAATCGACATGAATTAATAGCTCCGTAGCCCATGCACTATTCGCTCAGCCGTGAATAGTAACGGAGCGGAACCCCATTCTGCAAGCGCAAGTACGTCGCCAAACCTCCAGCGGAGGTGCGGCAGACGCTGCTTGTTGGAAGAATAATGTGAACAAACCATGTTCTGTCGGACCTAGGTTTGACGCATATTACTGTAGGTTTGTGTACCATTTGCAAAAAAACTTTGCGTGCGTGGAGGCATTAGACACGTGTCATCGGATATCTTTCTGACGAATGACATCGCGCCGCTAGTGGCAACCAACGACATCCTCGTCAGCGTCGCTCACTAGTCTGTACGCCAACCGCCACCTCCCTGACGACAACGACCCATTTTGATGTGACGTAGTGGGAAGGGTACGGAAGGCCAACTGTAGCGCGAACCGACGTGAGAAAAGGAGTTCATAAGGTATTTTTACATCATTTGAGACTTGTCCTTCACGACGTCCTATTCATTTCCCGGCCATGGCATCCTCGCACCACTTGTCACTGAAGGAACGTCCATTGCCTCCGCTGGAGAAATGGGCGGGCGTCGTCGACGTCGTCTGGTGTGCGAGATTGTAGACAGGGAAACTTTTGACAGGAAAAACAGCGTTCCAGACGTGTTTCATTGCTCAACCAAGGTTTTTTCTGAAGTTCATAAGTCACCACTCGCGCATTTCGTAGTTTTCCTTCGCTAGCACCGTTTTCACGTGGAAACACGTCTCTTTCCGATCTGCTGAAGCTGCAAGGTCGTCCGATGCCGCCGCTCCAGTTGTGGGATGGAGGACCGGATGCTCCTCGATTTGGTCCATGGGGTGAACTCCTTCCTCCACGACCCCGCATGGACCAGTTTGATGCATGGGTCGCGTGGAACAACATGAAAAGCCTCTGGGATTCGAAGAATTTGGGCCCCCCTCCAAGTGATCCATTCAACATGTGCCACATCATGTGTGTGAAACTGCCACATTGCCGTCCTANCGTCCGATGCCGCCGCTCCAGTTGTGGGATGGAGGACCGGATGCTCCTCGATTTGGTCCATGGGGTGAACTCCTTCCTCCACGACCCCGCATGGACCAGTTTGATGCATGGGTCGCGTGGAACAACATGAAAAGCCTCTGGGATTCGAAGAATTTGGGCCCCCCTCCAAGTGATCCATTCAACATGTGCCACATCATGTGTGTGAAACTGCCACATTGCCGTCCTATCTGGTGCCCACCACACTGGCAGCCATGGGTCCATCCGGATCCTTTATGGTGCGCTATACTCTGACCACATAGGGTGGTGTAGGATTGGGTACATGAGAAATTTTGTCAGCATGCTTTATATCCGAAGTACTGGGCATTCTTGTTATTTTCCCACGTGTTTTCAATATGCTCATGTCAGGTACCTTACATATTAATGCAATGTGTGCTGCACTATATGGAACTGAACGGACCTTGGTGAAATAGACTAACAACTGGGTTCTGGCCCAGTGTTGGAGATGCGCGTTTACGCCAGTGTGGAATATGTATTGCAACATGTGTAACGTTTTTATTTCTTTTGGACCACATGTGCATGTTTACCTATCACATGGCGAGTCTGACATGCACAAATCAATGTCTTCCACCATTCAATTACTGAATGAAGCAGAGGTTCAGAAGACACTTGCACTACCACTTCATGCAAACACCAGGTCACTGGAACGGACCTGGTTTGCCATTCACAATCCACCGCTGGACTTGTGGGGGTAGTGTGTGGATCCACCCAATAATGTCGCACATGGGGCACAATTGCACAGGTCTGCCAGAAGCCTGTGCACGATGAGGATTAATGACCGTCCCGTCGTCAGCTTCTTCTACAGCATCATAGAAGATGTCTTCCGGAGGGTAGTCCGATTGAACATCCATGTCAAAGGGTTCAGGGCATGTGCTATAGTACAGACTGAGATGTACACGCTTCCACTCCGTGTGCAACCTCAACAGTACGTAACATGTGTCTGCTCCACATAGAAAAGAAGTCACCAGAGGGAGTGCTCCCGGGAAAACCGTGCAATCCATGATGAAATTGGGACAATGTTCGAGAGTTATACAAATGACTGCCATCCCTCATTTTATACACTGTACAGATGATTGGAGCTCGCCTGTGACACTAGGATTAGAGAATTGTCTTCATTGATACTCTAATGCAACAAGTGTAGCTTCACGCACAATTGCACTTCCAGTTACAGCAGTAGGAGAACAAGGATTGAGGAAGGGTTTTCAAAGAATTTGTGACTACATTTTGCAAACGAACCACTACACACTGGCAACTAACACAAGCACAAAAATATGTTATGCACAGACATTGGCAGCCCACTGGCCAAGTAGAGCAGACCGTCAGCCGACGACTTGTACTTGCTTCCATACTTGGTCTGACATGAAGGCATGCTACCCTGCACCCCTGCACAGTGACATGAAAATGTTGTTAGGAAATGCATGTTCGTGTTTGCATGAAATGTAAAGTTGTACAACACAATGCAGTCAACAGAAGTGGAAACTCTCACCTTAGATTCCAAGAGCATCCATGCCTCTTATTTCCTGGCTTCGGACCTCTTCCTCTACTTCATCATCTGCGTCATCTTCATCTGCCTCTTCTCCTGCGTCACCCTCTGCATGTTCCTCCATTCCGCCATGCTCCTCCATGAACCTGGCACTTTCAGCGTCGTGCTCTTCCTGTGTCAGCAGTCCGGTCTCAGGCTCCGCCGCATACCCCAGGGAGTCGTCACTGCCATTGTCGGACATGTTGTCATCGAAGTCATCTGCGGCTGCCTCACCAACCTCGTCGTCCTTCGACGACCCCCTGGGTTCTGCCTCCGTGTCGTAGTCCTACGCGTTCACTGTCGTCCGTAGCTGCCCCTTCCTCGCGCCCTGTCCCTCCCTCTCTCGTATCACGAGCAGCTACACTTCCTGCTGCTGCCTCGCGTTCTACTCGTAGCACGACTGCCGCTTCGTGAGGCCGCGGTGCAGGTGGGTTTGGACACATCTTCTTGGTGTGGCCCTTGCGGCCACACTTTGGGCAGATGAAGTTCCGTTTCCGCAGCAGCGCACGCTCCATGCGGGCGCTCCTCGGACGACCACGGCCACGCCGCGGACCTGGTTGGCCCCAGCCAGGCGGCACAGGTTGGCTCAGTCCGGCAACAGTCAGTGAGGGCATAGGGTTTTCGTAGGTGAGGCTCCAATATCGTGTCGACTGCCCGCGGATCACGTGCGCAGTCGGGTCCTCACCCACCTCCATCATTGTAGCACAAGCATGCTGGCATGGCTGACCAAACTCGCGCCACGGACGACAGTCACAGGATCCCATGGCAAGGTTCACGTGCCGCCGCACGTTCGTGGGGCAACGGACCATTGCCAAAGATGGTCCCTCCATGACCACGTCGTAGTCACGTGCAACTGTAGAGCTGTGAAGCACGTGTTTCGTGGGAGCCGGGGCAAGAGTCTCGTTGCACTTGGCTATCTGCTTGAGGCGCTGCGCCATGATGCCCTGCACGAAGTAGTACACTTGTAGGAAGCAATAGAACGGGAACAGCTTGTGGAGGCTCTTCAGACGAGCGTTGAGTGACTCTGAAGTGTTGCTTGTGATGTGCCCCCCGCGAGGCACGGGGCACATGTAAGAGGTCCACTTCTGAAGTGGTATACCACCGGTTCCGTCCCAGCTTGGGATGAGATAGTCCGCGGCTCGTTCGCTCACTGAGCGTAGATGACATGCTGCACGGTGAAACTTCTCGTATGTCAGTGCCTGTGTGCACTTCCAGGCCCAGTATGCCGCCTTCTTGCCGAACAACTTCTCCTAATTGTTTCTGCGGAGATTCCATGCAAAGTAAGTATGTGTTGCACCGGAAAATGTCTTCCCACGGCTTTCGCCAGTCCAGCTTTACGGTCAGACACAATGACCACACCTGCAGTTGAAGCGGAGGGGTAAGCTCGTGCCAGCTGCTCGCAAAACCACATCCAAGTCTCCTCGTTCTCACTGGACACCAGAGCCCATGCCATTGGGCATGCGTGGTCGTTTGCGTAAAAAAATTGCGCGACCAACATGACTTGCTTGTGGCCGTTCTTAAAAAAAGTGCCATCCATTGTCATGATCCTCCTGTTGTAGTCCCAGCCCTGCCGGGTGGCGCTAGGGGCCACAAAGGCCCACTTGAACTTGTTCTGTGTGTCGTGCTCGGCCACAGCATGGATAGCCGGATCTACGCGTTTGAGTTGCATGAACACATGAGCAGGGTATTACATGTTTGACCCAAACAGATGACAAGACATGTGACCAACAATGTGACGTGCGTGGTGGGAAGTACCTCCTGACACAGGGCTGGAAACATGGCCCATGATTTCCCCTTGGTGTGCCCCATGTGGTGGGCCTGGGCCATACTTCTTACACGGTACATCGTACTGTTGGCCACCTGAATACCCGCAGCTTGCTTGATGATGGCTCTGAGCGTGGTAGGAGGTGTTGTCGGATCCCGCGCCATTTGCTGCGAGATGTGCCGTGGAATCCAGTGTGTGGTACGGGCAGGGCTCCCACGACCAATTGTCGGGGTGCAGCAGTGGCCCTCTGTGACATGGGACAGCTTCACCGCCCCCAGCTTCGAAGAGACAACTGCTCGTACATGCCACGCGCAACCACGTCCGACAGCCTCCACGCAGCGCACGTCGATCCGTCCAGGCTCACTGCGCACCCACTGTAACCCAAAGCGGTTGGCCACCGCGTAGTCTTCGATGGCCACCCTACAGGCAGCCATGTTGCGAAACGTTTTGCCCTCTTCAAGGTCATCACCATCTGCCTTCCTTTTCTTCGTCGTAGAATCGGGCGAGCTGTCGGACGTGGCTGCAAAATGAGACGACGGGCAGAACGCAAAGCATAGTCGTGAGAGTTGAGTGGACTAGAAATTGTGAAAGAACATCCTGTACAAAACGATGTTCGGCAACTTCTGCGAACACAAGTATGAAGAACGCACAAGGGCAAGAGCAGACTTGCAATACAAGATGAGAGTGAAGAAATTTAAAGCCGGGACACACAAATTACCATTGGAGCCACTAGGACATAGTACACGCTGCCTTGCCCATGTCTGTGTGTAAGGTGGAGCCTCGGTCTGCTCCGGGGAGCGTGGCTCCATTCAAAACAACCGCATGGTCTCCGCGGCCTCTTCGTCCAAACGTCTTTCCCATTCCTCATAATCACTGTCTCTGTTCAGCCAGAAGAAGAGTTCTTCCTCGGCACCTGATTCACGGATGAAATTGTGGTGTGCCGAATTCTGTGGCTGCGCTGGAGGAGGCGTTGGCGGAAGACCATGCTCCGCAGGGCGATAGGCGCGTTGTTGAGGTGGTGGTGCGGTGGGCCATTCCGCAGTTCGTGCCGCAGGTCGTGCCGCAGGTCGCGCCGCAGTTTGTGCAGCGGGTGGTGCACTGGGTCGGGACACAGGTCGTGCAGCGGGCGGTGCAGCGGGTGGTGCAGCGGGTGGTGCAGCGGGTGGTGCAGCGGGTGGTGCAGCGGTTTGTGCACCGGGTGGTGCAGCGGGTGGTGCCGCGTGTGGTGCAGCGGGTGCAACAGCGGGTGGTGCACCGGGTGGTGCAGCGGATGGTGCCGCAGCTCGTGCAGCGCGTGGTGGCGCATGACGTGCAGCGGGAGGTGCAGCGGCCGTCGGCTCGGCGGGTTGTGCACCCGGCGGGGCCACACGCACGCCTGTGGGGCGCCACCCCGGAGCCGTCGGTGGGTTCGGCCGTACAAGGTTACGCCGCCTTGGGTCTAAAGGACCAGACAGAGTTGTGGTGGCTGTTGCCGGCGAGGCCACATGACGGGGAGGTACCTGCCGTGGCACGCGAAACTGAACCGCCACGGGCAAGGCCCCCTGGTCGCTGGAGACTGCCCGTCCTCGTGTCAGTGGGCCTCGCGGTTGTGAGAGCGCGGGAGTTGTAGGATGCAACGCCTGGGCACATGAGATCGGTGGGCGATGGGGCGGCCGTGTGGGATGTGCGCGGACCGGAGAGGCGGAGGCAATAGCCTCCGCCTTTCGGGCACTGCCCCGGGTCTGGGGTGCCATTGCACGAAGAATGGGCACATTGGCATTTTTTTAACACAATATATGCGTGACGTACCCTGCACGTGAAATCACCTCGCTTGATGAGGAGAGAGAGCGCCACGTTGTCACTCCACCGTGAACACACGAAATCTTGGCATAGTCGCACCTCGGCGCTGGACAGGCCGAAATGACGCCAACACTGGGGGGAGGGGGGGCGGTCACTAACCCCCCATCCATGCTCATGCTGACTCTGAGTTCCGCCAACGCATGTCAAGGACCCCACGCATAACAGCATACATGGACGGGTTTTCCAACCTACCCGTGTGCACAACACACGTGCGACAAGGGTTAGAGGTCACTGGTGCGCCTCCATTTGCGCGCATGCAGGTTCGGCAGCCAGGCTGGCATCCGGACATGCAGGACGTGTTTCATCCGCCTCGTTGTTTACGAGTGTACGCAACGTCAGCATGCCAAAGGAGAACCAACGAAGAAGGCAGCGGAACACCTCTACAGTTTTGGATAATCAAGTACCCCTTCCTACGCGACCTGGCGGAACACCGAACCAAGTAATTGTGAATATATGTGTACACATTTATAGCCGCATTCATGGGCATGGAGCGTCTCGTTGTACGGACTGCGGAAACGAAAAGCGAATATCGATTTCAAAAAAAAAAATTACACCGTGCCCACGATGCAACGAATGTAACGCAGGTACCGGTAGTCCTTGATAAGTGAAAGTACCATGGGTGGATGGTTGCTATCACGCTGAGCAAAGGGCGGATGGTTGCTTTTTTCCGAACGACGGGCGGATTGTTACTTTTGTTCCGAACGACGGGCGGATGAGAGTCACACTTTGTGTTTTATGGGTATCTGAGCCATTTCACCCTAAGAAATATTATACCTCCAACTTCTGCAGTTAGCTACCACAAACTAGCTTTCCCCATGAAATATGCCGCATCCGACCAAATTTGACGTGAATGATTTCATAGTAAACATGCAATACCTAGGAGTAAATCATGGCACAATATTTTGGCTTTGGAATTACCTGAATAATTTCCATACAATATCATAGAATGATTGTAGAAAGAGGGATTGGACTAGTCAAATTTTCATAAAAATCTGGTAGCTTTATCTACGTTTTCAAACTCTAGTCAAGCATCATGTTGCAGGAGCCATGTGGAGATGTCATCTAATTCATGTCCTTCGTCAATTTGGATATAATTAGGGTATGTTCGGATGGCATCGCGTGGGCGCGCGATCGCGGGAATCTATGCGTTTTGACCGCATCCGACACCTTTTGCCGCCCACTTTCGCCACTCACCGCGATCATCGACGATGGGCAGCAAACCCTCGAGATCTCGGACTTCGTAGCTCCCGCATGTGTCCTCATGCATCAACGTGAAACGGACAAATCGTCTCGCCATCGCATGGCTGCACGTGATGGCGCACCCATGCGATGCCATCCGAACATACCCTTATACGTGCTTGAGGTACCACCTGTTGGAAAACAAAGAAAGAGAAACAAGTGAGAGCACCGGAACATCTCCGGCATCACACTAATAATCATCCGCACGAACCTCAACAGAAAAATGCGCATAGGATTCGTGCTCTGACAAGAACACGATAAAAAACACGGAGGATAGGGACAGCTGTGTCTCGACAACACAACGCATGCACGTCGCTCAACATTAGCAAACTAGCGCCTCCACCTCGCAGAGGTACTAGCGTTTGGTAGATTACTACATTGTCCAAGACTAGGTCTATGTACTATCTTGCCTAAGTTAATCTATCAATCCAAAGTTTTCCATCAATCCGCCTCCTTCCGCATCACAGCTTGTCTCTCCTCTCTCGGTTGCATCACCCACCTCGGTACTCTTTGACTAACCTTCGTCTAAGAATCTTCTCAGTCACTTGTGCTCCATCAGTTCCGCAAGGTGAACACGCTCGAACCTAGTCAGCAGCCACTAAAAGTCTGACTTGGTATCAGAGCACTAGGTTCCCCTGGTCACTGCCACCAGGATAAGAGTCACACCCGCGGGGTCCTCACGCGAATCCGGCTGCTGCCCGCCACAAGATGAGAGCGGGCAGTAAGCTGCCGTGGGGACTAGGCGAGAGTGCTCCATGTGGCAGAAACAGCAGCGGAAGCGGCGGTGGCGATGGAGAACGGCCGCATACCAGGATCAAGGGCTCGATTCGCGAGTGCGATGCCCCCTCTCTCCACTGGTCTGATACCAGAGGATAGAGGAGCCTAGTGGGAGGGAGAGCGAGGGAAGCGGGAAGCACGAGCCAAGCAAGCTAGGCAGAAAAGGCCATGGATGCTTGCTTAGCGAAGAGTCGAAAAAAAGTGAGTAACAAACGAGAGAGGGGTAGAGAGCCAAGAGAGGAGCTAGCGGGGTGACAAGCGGGCGAATGGCGTGCCCATCCTCGCTCGCACCCACGCATAGCGATATCCGAATACGGACCTCATCCACACATTATCCGCACACACAACCAACCTAGCAAACCCAGGAGAAAAACCCGGAGACGAAACCCAGTCACACTAGGAACCCTAGTATCAACAATAATTCAGGTTATGCGGGCCTGTGCTAGAGGCAACTCTGATGCACCTTGTGAGTGTGGCTCTGGATGATCTTCTGGTGAGCCGGCACCACGTGAGCGGTGACGTCAGTGCCAGTGTTACTTCAACATCAATCACCTGCATCAGTGCGGTGAGAGTGTAGCGAGGCCAAAGGTCACAACAGATCTGTTGGACACAAACCAACACTCCCCCATAACCCACAGTCGACGCACAGCGACACGAACTCACAGTAAAAAATGAGTGACAAGGAGTGACAGACAAATCTACACACACTAGGAACGATCAGTCACCCAGGATCACCACGTGGACATAACAGCCCAACAGCATGCACAACCGCCTTCAAGACGCTACTGCTAAGTGCCTTTGTCAGGAAGTCAGCTCGCTGCTATCGTGTATCAACCCAGATGACCTGGACGTCACCTGCAGCAATGCGCTCACGCACAAAATGATGCTCAACATTGATGTGCTTCGTGCGTGTGTGATGCATGCCATCATGTTCGGCAATTGCCATAGTGCTCTGGTTGTTACAGTGCAATGTGATGTAGTGAATGGGGATGCGCAGTTGCTGCAATAAACGACACAGTCATACACTTTCGTAAGTGCCTGCACCTAGAGCAACATACTCAGCCTCACAAGAGTTGCGGGCCACACAACCCTTGTTGCCACTCTTCCATGACACAGCGGTCCCTCCAACGAGGAAGATGTAACCTGTACGGCTGCGTGCTTCAGTGTCATGTGCCCAGTCGCTGTCCGTATATCCATCGACAATGACGGATGGTTGTGCATGATAGCACAATCTAGTGCGGGCAGTGGAGAGAGCGTACCTGACAATGTGTAGTGCAGCCTCCATGTGTCGGGCTCGGGGAGCCTGGGAGAACTGAGCTAGGAGGCTCACGGAGAAGGCGATATCTGCTCTGGTCGTAGTTGCGTGATCCATCAGTGACCCAATGATGCGCAGATAGTCGGTCGCATCGAATGTCTCCCCCATCTTAGACACATCCTGTGTCTTCGGCAGCCTCTGACCTGCTGGGATCATGGGCGTGGATGCAGTGGATGTGGACTCTAGCAGTGAGGCAAAGCACTCCCCCAGACTGCGGACATATGCAACCTAGTGAACATGGAGTGTGCGACGAGAACGATCACACTCAAGCTCCATGCCCAAGAAGATGTGAGCAGGAACCAAGTCTTTCATCTTGTACATGGACTGCAAGAGCGTCTTTACTCACTGGAAAACATCTTGACTAGGCGATGCTATAAGCAGGTCATCCACATAGACGAGGACAACGATGAACGGGGCAAAGGATGGACTAACAAAGAGTGATGGGTCCACCGCAACCTCCTTTTTCAAGAGTGGACGTGATCTCTTGGTTCCAGCACCGTGGCGACTGCTTCAGGCCATAGAGAGCCTTCCGCAGGCGCCCGGCTCGGTCAGTGCCATCAGAAAAGCCGGGAGGCTGAGCCATGTAGATCTCCTCATCCAACTGCTCGTGGAGGAATGCACTGTTCATATCTATCTGCTCTAATTCCCAGTCGTGGTGAGCCACAAGACTCAACAGTGCTTTGGTAGTGGTATACCGCCCGACCGGTGGGAACGTCTCGTCGAAGTCAACGCCGGGGACCTGGGAGAACCCCTTTGCTGTGAGGCGTGCCTTGTATTTGTCGAATGCACTGTTGGGTTTGTACTTGCACCAAAATACCCAACAGGCATTGATGGCTTTGCGCCCAGGTGGAAGATCGACAAGCTCATAGATTGAATGATCATCAAGGGCGTTGATCCCGTCACACATTGCAGTCTCCCATTGCTGGACGTTGGAGGCTGCGCGCGCTTGACACACATTGGTTGGCTCAGGGGGCTAGACAGTGGTGACTGATGTGGCGTGACACTTGGCAGTTCTGTTCAAGACAACAGCTTCCAAGGCCCGCTCATGCTCAAAGGTGAGGAGCGTGTAGCCGAGGGCGGAACTGGGATGGATGATCCCAGTAGCCAAGCCCAGTGCGTCCATCCCGGTGGGGACAACAAGCAAGTGGGCAGGCTGAGACGCAGGCTGATACAGAGGAGGGCGTGCCGAGGTCATGGAGGTGTTAGAGCAGTTGGGTAAGGCACAAAGATGCCCACCCCGGACGAAGGATGAGACAGGAGCAAAACTAGTGGGGACATGCGAAGGCGGGTCAGACACCCGGACGGGAGAGGTCGCGGGTGAAGGGGCAACAAGAGGTGTGCTCGGGTTGGACGGGACAGCGGGAGACAAGGGACATTGGGCAGAGTCAGTGACCGGAGACGATGTACGTCAGAGGGGCTGGACGATACGTCAGAGGAAGAGGATGCAGAGAAGGTAGGGACAAGCTCGGACGATGAGGAGTGCAATGAGGGTGAGAGCTACAGTGCGGCAACAGGGACCGCCGGGCCGACAGGACCGACGTCCCCCCTCAGCCAAGAGAGAGGCAGGAGGGAGGAGTCAATTGACAGGCGATCGAGATCGCAAAGGAAGACCGACTCAAAGAACAGAGCATCGTGAGACTCGACGACACGCTGACGGACAGGGTCCGAGAAACGCCAAGCTTTGGATTGCGCAGAAACCCCAAGAAAGAGGCACAGACGACCGCGAGGGAAAAGTTTTCCATCATGAAGATCCTATGGAAGCCAGACACAAGCAATGCTATCCCAAACCCGAGCGAGACGAAGATCGGCCCTATGACCATGCCAGTGCTCAAAGGTTTTGATAGTGCGGGGTAGGGGGCTATGGGGAACACGGTTCCAGACCCATGTCATGTAACACATTGCTTCGAAAGGCAAAGAGAGTTGGCACACTGGACTCAGACACAAGCGTGCGGACACCGTCGGTAAGTGTCCGGTTCCAACACTCAAAAACACCATTTTTTTTGGGAGTGTGAGGAGCGGATGTCTCCAGACACACCCCATGAGACTCGAGTAGACGAGCGGTGGGACCAAGGGATTCACCGCCACGGTCGCTGAGGAAGAATCACAGCAACCGTTGACAGGCACGCTCAACCTGAACAAGCCACGATTCAATAACGGAGCAAACAGCGCTCTTCTCACGAAGAGCAAAAACCCAGCAAAAGCGAGAGAAATCATTGGTAAGGCACAAAACGTAGTGACCCACGTCACCAAGAAGGTCATGAGGCAAAGGCCCCATGACATCCGCATGAACACGATCAAGGGGATGTGTAGAGTGAGACTCAGAAGGAGAGAAAGGAGAGCAATGCATCTTCCCTTGCGCACAGTCAAGACAATCAGTAGGGCAAGGTGCAAGGAAGGTAGAGAGCGAGAGGCCAAGAGCAGGCTGGAGACGTAGCATGCTGTGAATATCATTTGTGCGGACATGACCAAGGCCACGATGCAAGAGACGGAAGAGGTCAGGAGAGAGAGAGAGAGAGAGAGAGAGAGAGAGAGAGAGAGAGAGAGAGAGAGAGAGAGAGAGAGAGGGAGAGAAGAGAGAGAGAGAGAGAAAGAGAGAGAGAGAGAGAGAGAGAGAGAGAGAGGGCGAAGCGTGAGAAAGAGCAATGCCAACGGCAGCAGTGGAGGGAGCGTGCAAGGGAACACGATAGAGTTTGATTCACTTCACACCAAGGAGAACAGCAAGTTGGGAGGAATGAAGAAAAACAGTGCCAACACCACGGCTAGCAGTGAATTCCATACCTTGATCATCTAGGGATGGCACAGACAGCAGGCTGAGTTCTAGCGAAGGCACATACAGAACGTTAGGTAGGTACAGGGCACCACTGGGTCCAACAGAGCGCACGACGCCCACACCCTGAACCGGCAGACACTGACCAAACCCAGTATGAACAAAGCGGACAGAACTGACGGGGCCTAATGAGATAAACGAGGAACACACGGACGTCATGTGGTGGGTCGCCCCAGAGTCGAGGACCCAGAGGCCACTGGATGTAGCCAGGGAGGGTAGCACACTGGATGTGGCGATAGTGCCAACGGAGGACAGAGACAAGGTAGAAAGGGAGAGATCACGAGGAAGGAATTCAGACTTCCAACACTCAATCCACAGGACAGATGCACACAAGGCACCCAAAACGTGACCGGGAGGATCCCCACAAAGGACACTGTCAGTCTGACACACAAGACCTTTGGCCAGGAGTGCAACACCCTCACCTCCCTGATCACGAAGGCGGAGATGCTGAAGGAGGGACTGCTCAAGGTGATGCTCGCGATCACCGCGATCACCGTCCATAGATGCCAGCGGAGCTGGGGTAGACGCGCCGGTGGACGGGGGGAACCACGGTGGAGCAGTGTAGGCTGATGATGGGGGACCAGCATATGTAGGGGCATCGTAAGGAGGTGGCCAGCCCCAGGGGTAGGGGCCAGGCGGCGGAGGAGAAGGCACACCATAGGTGGCGTGAGCCTGAGCCGGGAGAGGGGTGGACGTGCTCAATAGGACACCGGCTCCAGAGGACGAGGGTGCAAAGGAGGAGCCAGAGGTGCGAGCCCAGTGAGCGCGCATTGCCCGGGCAAGGCGGAGGTCATCCGGTGGAGCTGGGCAAGTCCGAGCAGAGTGCTCAGTCAAGCCACAATTCCAACACACGACGGCGCCCAGATTCCGTGAGGAAGCAGTAGCATCCTTGTCCTTGCCTTTGCCCTTGCCCTTCCCCTTGCGCTTTCCACGACCCTGGGAAGCGAGGGCAGAGGCAGGATAGGAGGAGGAAGAAGAGGCGGAGGCAGAGGAGGATGCAGCAGAGGAGGAGGGTGTAGTAGTAGTGGTGAGCATAGCAACATCCGTGACAGCAGAGCAATGGAGACGCTTGTTCTGCAGATTAGTCCACCAAGTATCAATGCTCTCGGACGTCAAGTCCTAGAGAGCACCAATCCCAGGTGGTGACCTGGGCTGGACCGGCTGCGAGGCAAGACGCTGCAGCTCATCAAATTTGACGTCTCAGAGGAGATCGGACAGCTCAGGAATGAGACCGTTGACCATGGTCAGAACGTCAGAGAGCTGGCCAGGTACTGCTTCGTCAAGCTCACAAAGGAGCTTGAGAACCCGAGCCCAATAGGCATCGGCGGTCTCATCAGCACGCATGAGGAGCGTTTTGAACTGGAATGTAAGTGCACTCTGAGCGGCTTGGCCAGTGATGGTGGTACAGCGATGCAGCATGGCGTATGCACCAATGGGGTCAGCAGGGTGCTTGAAAGCAAGGTCAGCATTGAAGGTGTCAACATCATCAATAAGTGACTCAGGGACAGCGACGATGAGAGCGCGGAAAGCGGGCGGACTCGGCAGCAAGTGGTATGAAGGGAGCAACAGCGGGGGAGTAGTGCTCCCACAGCTGCTCTCCTTGAGTCCATGTGCTAAAGTGTACCTCCCACGAGGAGAAGGTGAGCCTAGAGGTAAACGCAGGCGGCTGAGAAAATAAGTTATGCTGGCGAGGCGTAGGCAGAGGGGAAGCAGTAGCGGCAGTGCCAGTGTGCGCATCAGCAAAGGTGCTAGAAGCAGAAGGGGTGACCGCTGGAAGAGTGGGATTGGCCCTAGAAGGGAGAACAACAGAAGAAGCCGGGAGGCGCCAAAGTACTATAGCGGCTACTTCATTAGCAAAAGCTGCGCGGCTTTCCTCAGCGAGCTTAAGGCGATCCTCAGCCTCTTACTGGGCCTCGCGAGCGAGGGCCAGCTGGCGCTGAATTGTCGCAATAAATGACTCGTCATCACCGGGCATGGTGACGACGTGGGGGCTCTCCCGGACAGATTTTGGCAGAGTTTCTCCAGCCCCAATAGGCGTGGGAAAAATGGGGTTGCTTGTGGCAAAGGAGAATTATGCTGCAGGACATTCCACCCCAAGTCAAACAGGACAAGCCACCGCAAAGAAGGCAAGAGAAGAAGGGAAGCAGGTATAGTGCGCTGCAAGGAAGTCAAGAGGATGGGCTGCGCAGGAAGGCAAGGAGATGTGGGACTGTAGTTGCGGCCGCTGCAGAAAGGATGGCGACTGTAGACGTGGCTAGAACTACGAGAGCTAGAGCTCCAGTGATGAAGGTGGCACTGAGAGTGGTGAAGACGGCCGCAACAGAAACAGTCGCAGTGAAGAAGCTTGAGCCAGCAGATTGGGCAGATGTTGCTGCTGCGATGGCGGCCGACGTAGAAGCGCGGATGGACGACGCGGTGGCAGCTGCAGCAGATGTACCGGAGGCCGTCGCCGACGCAATGGCAGAGGCTGCTGCAGAGATTGGAGTCCCTATGTCAGTAGCGGCTGCAGTAATGGGTCCAACGACGGCTATGGCCTCTGTGTACGCCTCGGTGGCGCGCCCGGCGGAGGTTGCTGCAGGAGCGCGCGAAGCTCTAGTGACTACGGTGAATGTAGCTGTAGTTGCTGCAGCTGTGTCTACGATAGCCGAAGTGGTACGCGTAAGAGCACCCACAAGACTAATGGCATCCTGTGTCAGTGCTGCGTACAGCTGAGCAACGGTGACCTGTGGGTTGGTGTGCGACACGTGATCCCCCCCAGACGAAGGGGTTGGAGAGACGCTTACCTGACGGTGACGTGAAGCTCGCGCAGTCGGTTCTGAGGCAGACTCGGACGCCCGGTCAATGCTCATACCTCTGTGATGACGTTTGCGGCGAGGTAGCGCCCCCCCTCCGTAGTATCCACCAGACGGGAAAGCGCCTGGACTGTCACGATTCGCCAGCATGGCAGCTGCTGCACTACTGCAGCGGTGGAGTAGTGAAGCTGGCGTGGTCAGACACCGGCAGCACGAAGGCTAGATGATTGTCGCAACGTGTGGCACTGCTGCACTGCAGCTCTTTGCTGCAGCGTGGCTTGGATTGCGGCAGCTGCTGCTGATACTGTTGAGGCGATGCAGTGACTGCACCCGCACTGCGGCTGCGGCTTGAAGTGCAGCTACTGCAGCTAAGAATGGCCGCTTCTGCTTTGGTTGTGGCTGCTTAAAATATACCTGCTGCGGCTGCGAGTGGCTGCTTCTGCTTAGAATGCAACTGCTTAGGATGCAGCTGCTATGGCTGCTGCGGCTACGGTTGCTTAGAGTGAGGCTGCTGCGGCTGCCATAGCTGCTGCGGCAACCGGTGCTGCTACAGAGGGCTCTCAGCTGAAGTTGCTGAGACTATGCTTGGTGCTGCTTCTGTGGATGCTTAGGTGTGCTAGGTCCTAGGCCCATGGTTGCTCCGGCTGCGACAGCCGGACCTGTAGCAGTGACTGATGCTGCTGCTGCGGGTGCGTATCTGCGGCAGTTGCTACGTTGCATGTGGCAGTAGCAGTGGCTTCAAGTGCTTGCTCCACAGTGCAGCTGCTGCCGTCGTAGTTGCAGCTGTTGCAGTCGTAGTCACGGCTGGGAATGATGCGACCCAAGAGCCTGAAGGTGGGATTGACGGTGCTGCTGCTTAAGCTGCTGCCGTAGACGTGGCAGCTGCAGATCTGCAGTACCCGTGGACGGGAGCAGTTCCGCGGGGGTGAATAAGAGTCACACCCATGGGTGTCCTCACGTGACTCCAGCTGCTGCCCGCCACAAGATGAGAGCGGGCAGTAAGCTACCGTGGGGACTAGGCGAGAGTGCTCCACGTGGAAGAAACGGCGGCAGAAGCGGCGGTGGAGATGGAGAACGGCCGCACACCAGGACCAAGCACTCGATTTGCGAGTGTGATGCACCCTCTCTCCACTGCTCTGATGCCAGAGGATAGAGGAGCCTAGTTGGAGGGAGAGCTAGGGAAGCGGGAAGCACGAGCCAAGCATGCTAGGCAGAAATAGCCATGGACGCTTACTTAGCGTTGAGTAAAAAAAAAGTGAGTAACAAGCGGCAGAGGGGTAGAGAGCCAAGAGAGGAGCTAGCGGGACGACGAGTGGACGAACGGCGTGCCCATCCTCGCTCGCACCCACGCATAGCGAGATCTGAATACGGACCTCATCCACACATTATCCGCACACACAACCAACCTAGCAAACCCGGGAGAATAACCCGGACACGAAAACCAGTCACACTAGGAACCCTAGTGTCAACAATAATTCAGGTTATGCGGGCCTGTGCTAGAGGCAACTCTGATGCACCCTGTGAGTGTGGCTCGGGATGGTCTTCTGGTGAGCCGGCACCATGTGAGCGGTGACGCCAGCGCCAGTGTCACTCCAGTATCAATCACCTGCATCAGTGCGGTGAGAGTGCTGCGAGGCCAGAGGTCACAACAGATCTGTAGGACACAAACCAACACTAGGTTCCCCTGGTCACTGCCACCATGTTATCCCCAATGCTCGCCATTGCAGCTGCGACGGTTTGCACAACTATCTGTCTTCTCCGCTTGCATATTTCCATGGATAAGGAAGACCCAGCGGCTGAACCAGAGATGTCACCAAAACCCCTTTATGTTGCTCAAGTATCTGTTGTGGATGGCTAGCCGTTGCTCGCAACACTCCTTGCAATATCTGCCATTCTTACTATCGAGTAAGTTCTGGACTCAGGCTGTACGATCCATGCTCTCAAAGATGCAGAAATCACAACTCCGCTGACATCACCAATTACCATTACAGGTGCAGCCAAGGGCATGACCTCGCTCTGTCAGCCAACCTTGCTTCCCCTGCCGCTCCAGGCGGACAGATCCGTGGATATCATACTCTAAATCTAAGGCGCAACTTACTCTCAGTCCATTAGCTCCAAAAGGAAGGGGTCAATATCTTCTTCCCATCCTACTGATCTGAAGCCCGACTGACAACCACAGACAAAAAGCTCCTAGCCACCTTCATTGTTCGCAACAATATTTACTGACTGTAGATTCCTCGTACCACCGCCATCTTCGTCATTGAAGCAGATGTCACAGCCTCATCCCAAGTCTGTCGCAATCTTTCCAGCCCTCTTCTCTTCCATCATCACCACCTAGGTCACCCCAATTTCAACGCGCTTCTATGCTGTCAGTCCAAAAACATGGTGAAAGGAATACCACCCCTTTCCCCACAAACCAGGCTTGCCAGACCTCCGTGCACTGCCTCCAACATGGGCAAACTGAAGGCATCTCCTCATCCTGCTACCCGTGCAGCTCAACCTCTTGACATCTTCCACATGAATCTCACGGGACCAATCCCTCCAACATCCATGCAAGGATATGAGTACTTCCTCACTATTGTGGATGAAAACTCTTGCTTTGGGACAACAATCCCTATTAAGTCCAAAAGTTGATGCCAAACCAACGTTCATCAAATGGTCCAAGTATCAAATGAGCCAGTTCAATCGGAAAAATCTGGACTGATAGGGGTGGTGAATTTATCTCACATGAGCTCCAAGAGTTTCTCTGAGAAAAACATATCAGACATGAAATGAGCGTACCCAAAGCCCCTGCACAGAATGACGTAGCGGGAAGGTGCAATGGTGTCCTGGTTGTGCTGACCTACACTCTCCTTGTGAAAACTGGAGCTCTACGAGCATATTCGACCTACGCCCTAAGCTATGTCACCAGGGTGCACAATTTCTATCCAGCCAAGCACCTACCTGATTTGACTCCAGCCGAGCTCTGGTTGGGTCACAAGCCAGATGTCTCTAATCTGCAAATTTGGGGTTCCACTGCCTATGTTCTAATGAACAAATCAGGCAGAGCCAACAGCCATATCTCAAAGGTGGTTCCTCGGGCCACACAACGAATTTTTGTTGGATTTACCCTAAAGTATCCTAGGTACATCTTCTATGAACCCGAGACAAAGAGAGAAACCTACAGCATGGATATGCACTTTGATGAAATCACTCCGTACTTGCACCAATCATCACCCATGTCCACCACTCTTGTTATGGGAGCTGCCGGCCATGGCGGTACTTACGTCATCATGTGGAATTAAGATGCATGTTTTGATGCTCCCATTATATTCTATGTGAAAAACCGTATAAAATCAACCCAGTAACCGGGTCCTTCAGTGCAGGGACAAGAAAGATATGGCCATGCAAAGGTGGGAGATACACCTAAAAAAACAGAAGAGACGTACCATTTTGATCCCGAGCAGGGCAGAGCGACTTTCTTGCCCACTGTAGCCGAAGCACCCATGGGTGGATTCTCAGCCAATGAGACAAGGTTCATAGGGATCCCTGGGCACTTCGGGATGGCGGCTGGAGGTGCATTCGCAGGCAAGAGCGCTTCGGGCGGCCGTGACCCCTGCTGGCGTTGTTGCCAGCGGCAGTCACGAATGGAGTACTCAAATGGCCATAGCTCAACCGTTTCTCCACATATTGAGGCGTTCTTTAGTGTATTGGAAAGAAACACATAGATGATACATGATGCATGTATTATACTACATGATGCATGTATTATTTGCGTGATTGCACCTCAGTAGAGGGCTTCGGAGCGCCGAGGGGCTCTCGGCTGGCTCAAAGGAGCTAGTACGTAAGGAAGCCTAGGGGTCGTTCTAGGCATGCCAATCTTACCCAAAGACTTTGTACATTGCCTCGTACTGATCGATCAAGTCAAAATATTCATTCCTTCCTCAACTCTCCTTGTGATCCAAGAATTGCCTCGCACATGTCCATTTGAACTTACAAGTCTTTTGCAGGGCACCTTGGTGCAAACGCCGCTGGGAGAGTCGCACGGCAGGAACCTCGATCCTTAGCAGCGGTCTTGCTGCAAGGAGAGGGTCATGCGACATCTCAAGGATTGGCCCACACACCAAGGGGTTGAGGGTGGGAGGTTCATCCTAAGAGCTCGGCGTGTGACCGTCACGCCGGGAGCCCCTCGGTTCACATTTGGTATTAGAGCATGTGGTCGTTTCATGAGCTTTGCACGGAGCCAAGGGAGGCAACAGATCTGCCACAACTGTGTTTGGCCAGAATTTGTTTTCACAACCGGAACCATGGAGGCAGCGGCATTTGACCAGGCTTTCCGCATGGAGGAGATACGACGTGCTCTTGACGAGTTGTGCCAAGAGAACCAGCAGCTGCACGCGGAGGTTGAGGAAAAATACGGCCAAAGGAGCAGTATGCTGTGGGGTGTTGCATTGGCATCCGTACCTGCCTTTCGGCAACCCAAGCCAAAGGAGCCGGAGTTTTATATTGTCAAGGGCAGTGCGCAGGAGTGGCTCTTCACCGTGAACCAATATTTCATGGCATTGGGCCTTTCCATGGGAGAAGATGCCACAAGACTGAAGTATGCACCTACACTGTTGTAGTGGTAGTCGGCATTGTGCTGACGGAATGCCGCTGGGTTGCTAGATGGGTTGGAGGTCGGACAACAGCTTCAACCACGATTGAGTCTACCTCTGGGGTGAGACGTGCAGCTCGGTGTGAGGGCTTTGAAGGAGAATCCAGAGACGTGGGAGCAGTTCGGGACGATGTCCCAGGCACGTTTTGACGTCCTCAAGGATGATCGAGTCATACGAGACAAAATAAAACATGTCAAGCAAGGTGGATCTGTCCAGGACTACACAACACGCTTCATGACTTTGGTAGCGCAGATCGACGACCTCTCGGACACGGAGGGGTACGACCGCTACCATGAAGACTTGAAACGACACGTCCAACGTGAACTCGTGCTACTTGGGTTGTGGACCTTTACGGAGTTGGTTTTGACGGCAAAGCGCATCAACACGGTAAGCTACAATGCATGTTGGAACAGTTACGCAATACAACCACAGGTGGATGCAATCCAAGGAGGCTGTACCCATGGAGGTGGATGCAATCCAAGCCGGGCAGTGCCGCGCGGATGGACAGCAAGGACCAAGAGGCAAGTGCTAAGCTTGTGGTGATGAGGGTCATTACAAGCGGGACTGCCACAAGCGCAAGTCACAATAGAGAAACGGGCAGCAGGAGTGAGGAGGGGACGACCTAATGCTACGATTATTTTGTCTGCAAGGGACGGCGCCGACCCTGAAAGGTTATTGACGATTAAGGAGCTGCCTCAAGTGATGTTGCAGAATGAAGGTGAAACCTGACATTTTCCAAAAGATCATCATGGAGCTGGTTCTTGGGATTCCAAAGGGGAGTTTCAAGGGTCGAAGGAAGCTATGCGGTCCGCTAGACAACGGCACGAGCCATAGCTTCCTCAACTGTCCAAGAGGCACCTGTGCGGCCTGAAGGGGATCAATGAGATGCAGCCATCAAATCAGAGCTGGCATCCATCACAGAAAATGACACTTGGGAGCTTGTTGACAGGCCGAAAGATACCAAGGTCATCGACTCAAAATGGGTCTTTTAGACAAAGTTCACAAAGGAAGGTGTGGTTGAAAAATAAAAGGCGTGGCTAGTGGTAAAGGGATACCCAGTGCACAAGGGCAAGCACTACAATGAGGCGTTCACTCCCATCGCCAAGTTCACAAGCATATGGGCGATCCTTGCGGTGGTAGTCACGAAGAAAATGGAGCTCCACCAAATGGATGTAAAGACGGTCTTCCTCAATGATATCATAGAAAAAGAGATCTATATAGAGGTGCCAGAGGGGGTGGAGGCACCGGAGGGCAAGGCGTGTAAGCTGCAGAAGTCTTTATACAGACTAAAACAATCACCCAGATATTGGTACCAAAAGATGGATAGTTTCATGTCATAACTCAGCTTCAAGCGCTGTGAGTTGGATCACAGCATGTACGTGCAGTGCGAGAATCAGCTCCATTGTTGTACTGTACGTGGAAGACCTTATTTTGTGCTCGACGGACCTGCCGAGCCTACAGCAGCTGAAAGAGTAGCTGAGCAGTAGATTCCAGATGTTGAACATGGGGGAGCTAAAGTACTACCCTGGGGTGAGCATCACGCGAAACCGGAGGACGTGTACGCTTGAGTTCGGACAGGCCAAATACGTGGCCAAGGTGCTAAAGTGGTACTTCTTGGAGGAATACAAACGCGTTGGCAGTCCGGTCTCCACGACCTGTGAACTGAGTGCGGTAATGGTATCGTGAACAAAATAAGAGCGGGAGGATATGGCAAGAGTGTCCTACCTATTGGCGGTGGACAGTCTCATGTACGCCATGGTGGATACTCGACCAGAGTTGGCCTATGCGGTGGACCAAGTGAGCAACTATATGGCCGATCCAGGGCCACTAGACTGGAAGGCAGTCAAGCCCATCCACAACTACTTGTAGGCAACACAAGCGGTCGGACCCTTTGCGTCTGGTCCGCTACACAGATGCAGACTACGCTGGCGATGTGCACAGGCGAAAGTTCACATCCGGCTATGTACTCTTCTGTGCTGGTGCAACGGTCTCATGGTGCAGTGAAAAGCAAGACTATGTTGGAGTACATCGTGTTGGCTGAAGTTTCAGAAGATTTGAGTGAGCAAGGTCTGTGGGGGCAGAAGAAAGAAGAAGCAAAGCTGCATGAGGAAGCACGGAGGAATGATGATGGAAGCAAGGAGCTACAAGGAAACACAAGGAGTTAGGCAAAAAGGATGATGAGAAGATTGCGGGAGCTGAGGTGGAGCGTTGAAGTAGACAAGAGTGCGGTGAGAGAATGTTGGAGGCAGAAGCACAGAGTTGATGCGTCGGAGAGAGCTGAGCAAAGGAGCAAGAGTGACGGAGCAAATAGGTACACGTGCGAGAACTGAGTGTGGATGGCAAGGAAGGAAGGAGCCATCAGCGAGTAGAGCGAAGATACTTCGGCGAAGCTATGAAAACAAAGGCAAACAGGATGAAGAGACTATTCTCGGTTAAACCTTGAAAGGGAATGAACATCCTCCGTATATACAACAGAACACGACAAAGCATAGGTATCAACAGCTTCTTTCCGTTAGCCGTACGGGGAGCGACGTGATCGATTTTATTAGGGTTGGCTTGACTCCGGTGGAATGGTCATGACTGACCAGCCGTTGCCGAGGAGGTTCGGTCCTGGGCCTGAACTTGTACCGTGAGGTCGGTTTATCTGAGGGGTATTATTATGTTGAGGACCTTGTCGGAGTCATATTTCTGACAGCCCCCCTGAGTCCGACAAGGTGTTGACATAGGACATCGGTGTCCAAGTGTCTTTGTCTGGTGGGGGGGGGGGGGGGGAACCACTCGATGGAGGGATACGGCAATCTGGCTACAGAGGTTGGGGTTCCTCTCTCTGGCGGCTCGTCGGTGCCTCCCGGCGCCACACTTGGACATGCGGAGGGGCAAATTTTCAACACAAGGGTGTGTCACATTGCTGCGAAAAGTGACACGTCTTCAACGATCCTGTGGTAGATGGTATGGATGGTGCGAAGAAGGCATCTCTTGATGTCTCGAAGGGTTGCGGTGTACGCCCTTGGAGGACACCCATGGTTATCATAAAGTCCGTCTAGGAAGAAGGAGGGTTGATACCCGCGGAGGAATGATTGCCTTGTCTTGACTTGTATGTCACCGTACCAGTCGTAGATGTTCTCTCTGAACTGATCGAGCTCCCAAATATGCATCCAGTCGAGGGCTTGTGCTGCCATGTTGTTGATCGTGATGGTATATGCCAGCTGCTTGTGACTGCTCACCAGAGAAGATCAGCAGGTCTGTCCTGCTGGTGATGAAGTGAAGGGGAGAGAGCAGATATAGTGGAGTGGGAATATTTTCTTGAGTTCTGCCCCGGAGGAGTGTCATCTTGTTGTACCCGTTTTCTTGCATCCGGAGAGTAAGAAGAAGAGTGATGTCCGATGTCCGAGTGCAGGAGTCTTTGAGGGAGAGAATTTTATGTTGAGAAAACAGCGGGTTCTGATAGTGTCATAGGAGTGATGGTAGATTGATGAGGCCGGACGCTCTGAAAGTGTATGGAGTTTAGCTGTGGCTGAGAGGAATTGAGATGGAAACGTAGATCCCCACGAAATTTGTGAGGGACCGGGTGAATTCTCAATGCCAAGTACTGTTGATGATGCTAAAGGATGATTGTAGAGGGATGACATGGCGGCGTGGACGCAGGTCACTGCGAGATTGGCTGTTTAACCAGTGGATCCAAGTGCCGAGCTGATGAAAGATGATGAGAATGATGATGCTCGGTGCAGGGGCGAGCCACGTGCGCTGCGGAAGTAGAGGAGTAGAAATGAAGCAATGGGAAGGCAAAAGCCAACGTGCCGTGAGAAATCTGCTGCCGGCGCGGGTATAGGCCGAAGCGAGATTGGTAGCTGGCACGTGCAGATCCTTGTGCTGGCCATAGATGCTAATGATTTTCAATGACGGCGGAGGAGGATTGCTGATGACGAATTCTGGGTGCAAGAGCAAACCACGTCCGCTGATGGAGAGTTCGGGGTGGGTGCAGGTTGCTGCAAGATCAGCAAATTGACTGGGCAGATCCTTGTACCGAGCTGATAATAATGATGATGGCAAAAAAACGGCGGATTGATGATGAATTAGGTGCAGTGGCAAAACCACATGCGCTGATGAATGCTGATGGATGATGATGATGAAGATGATGAAGGAGATGATGATGCGAAGGAAGGCAATGACGACGAGGAAGCGGACGATGCTGATAAGGCTGAGGATGATGAGGCTGAGGCTGGCAGATGAAGAGAACAAGAATTTGTTAATGACGAGGTGATAGATGAAAGTTGCTGTGGAAGAGGCGGAGGGGAGGCAACAAAGAGATAGAGAAGAAGAGGAAGAGGTTGCAGATGCCAATAAAGTAGGAAGTTCCTCTAATGTTTGGAGAGTGATGACTTGTGCCTCCAGTTGGCTTGAGACCAACGAGTAGAAAGACTGGTGGTGTTTGATATCCTGATGATGAGAGAAGTAGAGAAGTGAAGACATTTCCTGTAATCGGGAAAGTGATGGCTTGTTTCCCAGTTGGCTCAAGTGCGTAAAATGCAACGAGTAGGAAGACTGGTGGTATCCGATGTCCTGACTCTAAACGGTGTTCTGCTGCTACTTTGAACGAGAAGGGACGGCGCAAGAAGGCGGCCCGACGAGATGGATGTGAAATGAGAAGGAGAAAGGTTGCAGACGATGATAATGATGCAGATGAAGCAGATAGAGTAGAGAGAGAAGACTGTGGTGATCGGGGAAGGAGCAGACAGGATAGGCAATGCGAGAGGTAGATGCGATGAGGAGAAGGTGATCGTGTCACCTGGTCACTGAAGTTGTCTGGTGTAGCAGAAAAACAAGCACGCAGGTGGAATCTACAAAGGAAGTGGTTAGCAAAGAACAATGCAGGCAAACGGAAGTGCGGAGGAAAGGAGGTAGAAAACTTCGATGACGAAGGTGACAGAGAGCGACTCGAGAGCTGCTCGTAGACTGTTGGTGGTAAAGAGATACTGGATATTGCCACGGGTATGTGATTGGACACAGGGCTCTGTCATAGAGGTGAAAGATGCCTAGGATTGAGAAGCAGTCGAGGCGATACTGCTGATGTCAACTGAAAACTCAAGCTGAGAAGGTGCAGAATGGCAACGGCGACAGACGAGGATGGAGGAAGTAATGTTAGAAGACAACATTGATTGTGGTGGTGAGGAGATGACTTGGTTAGAAGGGACCAGGCGATGTTCCTGATGATATGATACAATGTCAGAAGATTGGAATGAGTGAAGTCAGTGATGGAAGAAGCAAGAAAAAGCAAAGCGACACGAGGAAACACGGAGGAGTGATGAAGGAATCAAGGAGCTGCGGGGAAATGCAAGGAGTTAGGTGGAAAGGATGATGAACGGGTTGCAGGAGCTGAGGTGGAGTGCTGAAGTAGACATGATTGTGGTGAGAGAATGTTGGACGTGAAAGCATAAAGTTGATGTATTAGAGAGAGCTAAGCGAAGGAGCGAGAGAGTCGGAGCAAAGAGGTGCAAGTGAAAAAGCTGAGATTGGATGACGAGGAAGGAAGGAACGACTAGCAAACAGAGAAAAGAGTCAGCGGCGAAGCCGCGGAACCAAAACCAAACTAGACGAAGAGATTGTTTTGGGTTAAACTTGGAGGGAATGAAAATCCTCTGTAAATACAAAAAAGGGGGGAAAAATTAGAGGTATCAACGGCTTCTTTCCACTAGCCATACGCAGAGCGACATGATCGCTTTTATCAGGGGCGGCTTGACTCTGGAAGAACGGTCGTGACTGACCAGCCGTTGCTGAGGAGGTTCGATCCAGGGCCTGAACTGGTCGTGAGAGCTCGGACTATCCGAGGGTTATTATGACATAGAGGAACTTTTCTGAGTCATATTTATAACACGAAGTGGTCAAGGAGGCGGTGTGGCTTTGCAGGTTGTTGGAGGAGCTCCACGTGGTACAACAAGGGCCAATGGTGGTGCAGAAGGACAATATCGATGCTATCTCACTGACCAAGAACTCGACGTAGCACAGGAGGATGAAGCACATCGACGTGCATTACCATTACGCATGGGACATGGTGGAGAAGGGACAGGTGGTGCTGCAACACTGCAGCATAAGCCACCGACGCGGATTGCTTGACCAACACGCAACCAATGGATCAGCACGTGATGAGTGTGGCCGGACATGGGATGACCAGCTGTGAAGGGCTAGAGGGCGCAGCGGAAGATGAGTGAGAGCAAGCAGATCAGTGAGAAATGAAGGTGCAAGGAGGAGAATGTTGCATTTTTTGTCTCTTCGCATGCCCGAGGCGGCACCGGGAGGCGTCGACCAGCCGCTGGAGGGTAAAAATCCTCGTATTTTACTCTAGCTTCCTGAGAAGTACTTTAAATCCAGGTTGGATTCAAGTTCCTAAAACTTGACAAGTTGTTCAATCCGGAATCGGACAAGTAACGAAGGAGATATGGGATTCCAAAGTAGGAGTGTGGGTAGCGGCTTGGGGAGTCGGCTGCGTTTCGACTGCCCGTGGAAAATCCACCGGAAGGACTAACACATGTACATCTGGTGATTTAGCCCCGGAAGACTGCTGAGGCATCCGGTGGATAAGATTCACCGGAACCAGTAGTGCAGGTTGTTACTGACGGACTTTGCCAAAATTGTGGCTTGGAGTCCGAAAGTGAGTAGTACAATTTGTTACTCAGGGACTTCGTCAAAATTCCAACTGCAGGTCCATGTACAGCTTTCAAACCACGTCCATTTCCTTCACCAAACTTGATTATTAACTCATCGAACGCATCCTAAAAGCACAGGGGGCATTGCCACTACATATAGGGAAATTTGTGCCTCCAGAGAGGTAGTTTGATGGATCTTGGATGTGTGAGGACGCCTCGGCGGGTGGATGTCGTGCACGCCGCCGAATAAGCGACTGGATTGGGATGCCGTGCTTTGGCAAATGTAGCGCAAGCTACATTTAACCAAATCACACATGGTTTGGTGCATTGGGAAGCTTGTGACTACCCCTACAACTCGTCAGTTCATTTCCATGTCCAAAAAAATCTAATGCAAAA
The DNA here is from genome assembly GCA_023375785.1 of Penium margaritaceum. NCBI lineage: Eukaryota > Viridiplantae > Streptophyta > Zygnematophyceae > Desmidiales > Peniaceae > Penium > Penium margaritaceum. The sequence goes on from SZWC01003539.1 coordinate 132,828, forward strand.
TTGTGTTATTCCCTTTGCAAAAGCAACTGTCTCTCAACTATGTCCAACTCCCATAAACATAACGCGAGGTGACTAGAAAGCTCTCGCTTAGACTCAAAACTCACACAAGCAAAGTTCCAACGTGCCCCGACAAGTTGGGGCACGTTGGAACTGCCACTGCACAATGGTGGTTTCTCGACAGCCACTGCTTCTTGGCTCGGTGACACAATGAGGAAGTCGTTGACGTAGACGAGGAAATCAACAAATGGTACAGAACATGGAATGAAAAAGAAGGAGGGATCCATTGTGCTACGGTGGTATCCCACCTTCTCCAAGGTAGAGGTCATCTCCTGGTTCAAACATCGTGGTGACCGTTTAAGGCTATAGAGAGCCTTTCGTAGTCTCCAGACTTTGTCGGTGTCGTCTAAGAGCCCTAGAGGTTGTACCATGTAGATTTCCTCATCCAGCTGTCCATGTAGAAAAGTGTTACTCACATCCATCTGCTCATGCTCCTTTAACGCTGGGCTACAAGACTCGGGAGGGCTTGAGCAATGGTGTAACATCCGATGGGGACAAAAGTCTCATCAAATTCAATGCCTGAGACTTTAGAAAACCCCTTCACCATGAGACGTGCCTTTTACTTATCAAGCTCATCATTGGGCTTGTACTTACACTGAAGTACCCATCGTGCATCAATGGCCTCGCGGCCGGGAGGGAGATCGACCAGCTGGTATACGACATGGTCATCAAGAGCTTTGAGCTTGTCCCGCATGGCAGCCTCCCACTACTGGGATTTTGCGCAACACGTGCCTACCGAAGTGAGTTCGGATCAGGCGACAAAGGCATGGCAGCAACTGTTGTGTGACACTCTGCGACGCTGCCAAGGATTGCACCTTCCAGCACGCACTCGTGCTCTGATATGAGCAGTGTATGCCCAAGGGAAGAGCTGGGGTGTACAACCCCTGTGGCAAGGTCCAAGGATTCCATGCCGGTTGGCAACGCCACGGACTGCCCAGAATGAGACTGGTCAAGATGGGCGGATGAAGCTACAACACTGGAGGAGCGAGTAGGGAGTGTTCGGAGGTACCCGCCATGAACAAAAGGTTTGATGGGTGCGGGACCGGGAGGGTCATCGGGTGGAGGCGGAGTAGGGGGAGTCGGACTGGACACGACAGGGGTAAGTAGAGTGGATGGGGCAGCAGTGGAGTGCACAGGAGACACGGACGCAGATGGGACTAGTGAGAACATGACAAGTAACGCCGGAGTTCCAAGCGTGATGGAAGACACTGATGGCGGGATGTTAGAGGATGATGGAGTCATGGTGCTTGACACCAGATGAAACTCCAAGGGTGAAGGCTAATGAGAAGGGACAGTAGCAAGGGCTGCAAGGAAAGAAAGGACTATAGGGCCGAATTCCCCCCACAACCAAGAGAGCGGTTGTAGGGAGACAGTAGACGTATGACGACTGAGGTCACGGAGAAACATAGACTAAAACAACATGGTCTCACGGGATTCAATCACGTGTTGGCGCTCTAGGTCCCAAAAGCGCCAGGCCCTGGACTGGACAAAAATACCCAAGAAGGGACAGAGGTGCCCACACGGAGAGACCTTCCCGTCGCGAAGGTCCTCGGGAAGCCAGAAAGATGCAATGCTACCCCAGACGCGAACAAGGCGGAGTTCAACACGAGCGATGTACCAGCGCTCAAAAGGGGTGACTGTGCAATGGAGGGGGCCATGCAGAGCGTGATTCCAGACACAGGTCATGTAGCTCATGGCCTCAAAGGAAAACAAAGGGGGGAGAGCAGACTCAGACAGAAGGGTACGGATGCCATCAGAAAGATTCCGGTTCCAACATTCAGAGACTCCGTTCTGTTGGGGTGTGTAGGGAGCCGAGGTCTCCAGACACACCCTCTATGACTCAAGGAACCGGGCTGTGGGACCAAGGAACTCACCGTCGCGGTCACTGTGAAAGATGCGTAGTGAGTGCTGACACAAATGTTCAGCTTGTACGAGCCAAGACTAAATGACTGGAGGAATGTCGCTCTTCTGACAAAGAGCAAACATCCAACAAAAACGTGAGAAATCATTAGTGAAATAATGTAATGCACAATACCCCTGATAAATTCACGAGGAAGAGGGCCCATGACATCAGCGTGAACAAGGTCTAGGGGATGAGAGGTTCGAAAATCAGAGGAGGAAAAAGGAGAGCGATGCATTTTGCACTAGGCACAGTTAAGAAAGTCACAGAGACAGGGTGACGGAAAAGTGGATGGAGACAGGCCAACGGTGGTTTGAATCCAGAGCATGCTGGTTATAGCATCTGTGTGCACATGCCCAAAACAGCGATGCAACAGCTGGACATCATTGGGAGAAAGAGAAGGCACAACATGTGCAAGAGAGGAGCCAACAGTGGGGGAAGAGAGAGCAAGAAGAGGTACATGATAAACCTTGTCGCACTTAATCCCTTGGAAGATAACACGACCAGAGGAACGAAGACTGACAATGCCAGCACCCTGAATGGCTGAGGAAAACATACCTTGATCGTCAAGGGAGGTCACCGAAAACAAGCTGAGTTCCAAGGAAGGCACGTATAAAACGCCAGGCAAAGACAACATGAAACTGGGGCAAAAGAAAACGGACAATTCCAATGTCCTGGACAGGAAGCAAATGGCCTAAACCAGTGTGCACAAAGCAAACTGAACCAGCAGGACCCAACGAGAAAAATGCAGAGCAAATAGAGGTCATGTGGTGGGCGGCTCTAGAATCAAGGACCTAGAATCCACTGGAGAGCGAACATGGAGAAGAATGCGACATGTGACAACAGTCACAACAGAATCTGGAGACCAGGCACAGACAATGAGAAAATGAGGGAGAATGACGGACTGTCAATGCTCCACCCTTGGGAGAGCTACGGACGGCAACCTGAGGACGTCACCGGTGGAGTCCCCACGAAGAGAAGTGTCAGTATGACAAAGAGGACCTCTGGCCAACAAAGACACACTCTCAACTCCCTGATCGCGATGGTGGAGGCACTGCGGAAGAGACTTCTCCAGCTGGCACTCTCTATCGAAGGATGATGCTGATGATGGAGCAGACAGGCCCGAGGAAGGAGGAAACCAGGGAGGAGGGACGTAGGGAAGGAGGTCTTTCATAGATGGACGCTCTGAGGGAGGCGGCCATCCCCAAGGACACGAGACAGATGGACGAACGGAGGAGAATCTAGTGGTTGAGTGCGCCTGTCCTCAGGAGGAACTGGTAGACTGAGAGGAGGAGCCAGTGGTGGAGCTGGCGGCGGAGGAAGAAGAGGAGCCGCTAGTGCGGGCCCAGTGTGCACACATGGTGTGTGTGAGGCACAGGTCAAGGCACACACTTGTGAGAAAAATGCTCGGAGGAGCCACAGTTACAGCACACAACCTCTCCAGGGACACGGAATGTGACACTGACTTTGGCCAATCCCTTGCCTTTTCCACAACCACGCCCACGTCCATGACCCTGGAAGGCAAAAATTGTGGTCGTAGAGGTCAAGGATGAAGAAGGCGTGGAGGAGTATGCAGCGGTAGAGAAAGGATAGGAGGATGCAGTGGTGACGGAAACAAACCCGGATACTACAATACGGTAAAGGCATTTATTCTGGAGGCTAGTCCACCAGGCAGTTGGCCTCTCAATGACGAAGTCCCAGGGAGCACCAACTCCAGGTGGGGACTTGGGTGGAACAGGCTGAGAGGCCAGGCACTGCAGCTCATCATCTTTGACATCGCGGAGAAGGTCGGACAACTTGGGGATCAACCTGTTGACCATGGTGTGCACACCCGATAGCTGACGCGGCACAGCTTCGCCAAGCTCGCGAAGCAGCTTGAGCCCACGTGCCCATTATGCATCAACTGATTCGGTAGCACACATCAAAAGCGTGTTAAACTCACGGTGAGGGCACTCTGAGCCGCCTAACCAGTGACGGTGGTGCGATAACAAAGCAGGCTGTAAGCACCAACTAGGTCAGCCAAACGCTAAACAGCGGGGTCAGCATTGCAGGTACCGAAATCTTCGACGAGTGTCTCTGGTGTAGCAAGAATGAGGAAGCAGCCATCGCGAGCAGACTCGGCAGCGGCAGGCGTGAAAGGTGGAACAGCTTGGAAATAGTCTCCCACAAATGTTCCCTCTAGGCCCAGGCACTCAAACGAGTCTCCCAAGAGGAGAAGGCAAGCCCAATGGACAGGACGGGAGGCTGGGAGAAGAAGTCGTATTGGTGAGAGATAGCAGCAGGGATGGCAGCAAATGGAGTGAAAACACTATTTTGCATAGCGGTGCTGACTACAGTCGGCGTGGAAGCTGTACCAGCACTGGTGCCAGCAGGATCAGCAACGTCTCGGACTGACACACTAGGGAGGCGCTTAAGCACAATGGCAGCAACTTCATCAACAAAGGCCGACCTTGAGGCTATCTTCAGTCTCCCACTGAGCCTCGTAAGCAAGGTTCAAGCTGGAACTGCAGATTCGTTATGACTGACTCGTCGTCACCATGCATGGTGACAACGACGAGGTCCTGCCGGAAAATTTTCGGCAGAGCTTCCCCCACCCCAGTGGGTGTGGGAAAACTGGGAGTGTCCAAGGCACGAAGAAAGTGTGCTGCAGGACAGCCCGACCCCGCTCAGACAAGCAAGCTACCACAAGGGAAGAGAACAAGGAGCCACAATGACAACAGGAGGGATAAAGGAAAGGGGATCTTCACGAGGCAGCAGGAGGTGAGGGAGTATGCAAGAGGGCAAGGAGTGGTTGTACAACAATAAGAGCTACAGTAGAGAGAACAGAGACAGTGGAGGTAATAGGGACGACCAGAGCGAGAGCTCTGGTGGTAATGGTTGCGTCCAAAGTGGTGAGTGCTACTGCTATGGAGATGGCTGCTGTGAGAATGCTGGTGACGACAGTTGGAGCAGATGAAACAATGGTGATAGCAACAAAGGTGGAGGTGCAAATGGCAGAAGTGGCCGCAGACAAGGTGCATGTTGCAGAGGTAGTAGCTGAGGCAATAATGGAAGTGGCTACAACAACTTGCATACCAATGTCTACAACAGCGGCAGCAAAAGGGCCGGAGACAACCACTGCCTCGGTGTATGATTCAATAGCACGTTCGGCCGAGGTAGAGGTGGGGGCACGAGAAGCACGAGCCACGACAGTTAGTGTTGCGGATGTCGCAGCAGCAGCGTCAATCACAATCGAATTAGTGTGTGTGACCCTATGTGCGAGATCAACCACGTCTTGACCCAAGACAAAGGAAAGGTAGGTCGAGGTGATGTCTACCTCGGTGACAGTGTGTGGTGTTTGTGTTAGTCCCCTCCAGTGAAGCGTGTAAGAGAAGAGATTACCGAAGGTTTAGTGAGTGGACTGCGATGATGACGCAGAGGTGGCCTCGTCAGCGGAAGCGTCATGGTAGATGTTGTGGCGTTGCCGCGTCAAACTCCCCTCGACGTATCCGCCATGAGGTACGGCGCCGGGAACCTCCTAGTGCACCAGCGTGACGGCGTGTCCCACCACGGTGATGGAGCTATAACGGGGCGGCGATGGTAGCCCGCAAACGGGACCACTGGGAGGAGTAGTGGCGTGGCAGGCTGCAACGGCAGTGCAGGTTGCTAATGCAGTTGCCACGTTGTTCATGCAGCAATTGGTGCAAAGTGTGCTTGCTGATGCCGCTGCTCCTACGGCTGCTGCGGCTCCCAAGTCGTAGATGTTACGTGCAATGCGGCGTTCACTTGATGTTGTTGTTGCCGCTGCTTCTACTGGTGCGGCTGTCACGTTGTGTGGTGGCAGCGGCCGCTGTTGCCGGTGGATGTCAAATGGTGCACTCAATGCACCTCGATGGGGACACCCATCGAATGGCGCGCTCAATGCACTTCAACGGGGCCACTGATCTTCCGCCAAGGCACCGCCCAGAAGGGCAGATGCCGTGAAGAGAAGGGGACGGCTGTTGGCCTAGGTAGGACTGGCTGTTGGCCTAGATGGGACCGTCCGCCAACAAAGGCTAGTCGGCAAGAGAGGCGGAGCTTTAGTCATTGACCGACGAATGAGAGGATAGGGTGAAGAGGAAAGCTTAGAGAAGAGGGATTGATGATTCCCTCCCCCCTAAGGGCAACTGGCAGTGGCAGAGTGGGTGCGTGACGCCAAGAATGGCCGTTGCGCATTTGGCCTAGGATCCGTGGGCGGCGGGTCGATCCGCCGTCCATCTCCCATGCACTGCTCTGATACCAGTAGTCTGTCCAAGCTACAAAGTTGACTGCATTTGAATCATGGCACATGGATCAAGCGGCAGTTCAATGCGCCATGGATGGAGGTAATGGGAGTTAGCGGGAAAATGGATCAAGAAAAAGAGTAAGGAGTCACGAGGCAAAGAGGTTCTACGAACAGAACGGGTCGAGCGAGCGAGCAGCGAGCTCGATCTCTCTCGCCACCCTTGAAGTTGACAAAGTTGACCCACCTACCCGCTGAATATGCTCAACCTGTCAAATATGTCACCGGCCAAGAAACCGGCCGGCTGGAGTGAGAACCCGGCTTTGTTCATAACAAATGTGCATGCATCCATGAAGTAAATGTATGGGAAGTTGTCCAAGCTCTTTTGTCACTTGATCCAAGACGTGGCTCATTGTGCATTCACGAAATCACGACAAAGTAACCGGCAAGGTCGTCTTCTCCCTAATCAGTCACCTGCATCAGTGAGGTGTGTGTGCAACGAAGCCAGAGGTCACCGTGTAGTACTGACACAAAACCAACAGGCGGGACAGAAAATTCTACTGAACTTGTCATGGATACTGCTGCTGCTGCGGATTCTACTACTGGATTGTGCAGACAGCTACTTTTCCTGGTGACCACCGTGGCTACGGTGCTTCGAAAGCAACTCCACAGCCTGGATCTATGGGAGTGGAAGAACCCACTTTCCTCGCTTGTCCCACAACCCGTTGCCCTGATTCTATTAGTCAGGTTGTGTGGGGAATGACAACGCAAGACACATTACAGGAGTTCACACACATGGAAACGACACCATGGCTCCACAAGTTGGTCATGACTAAGCAAAGAAATGCGAAAGGAACAAGGATAGATCGGAAGAGTGTGAGATAGTGTGGTTGACAAGGCTACCCATTTGAGGATGTCTTGCGTAGGGCTTTGACGCCACCCACGAGATTGAGCCCGACCGTAAGTAGCATTGATTGCTATGACGTACAAACAAGCAAGCAAGGAGGTCGAGAGATAGACGCCACGGATCGGGGCAAGCTCACGTTTAGCAAGAGTCGCGAGAGAGGAACAAGTAGTGACAAGTGAGGAGCTAGCGAGGTGATGTAAACACAGTTGACCGGGCCACCCACGCGAGGTTCTCGACGTAGGGCCCGGAAGCCATCCAGGGATCGAACCAGACCCTGGAGCAAACGAGCTCCATGCGGTTTCTCACACGCCGGTTTAAACCAGACGTGTGGTCCCAAGGGATCAACAACCTGGTTCACCAAGCTAATAGCATGCAAGAGCAAAATTCAACCACATCGACCACAAGCACATGTGGTGCATGTACTCCCTAGCAATTCTCTCACGTGAGAGATAATCACCCCATCCTGAAGAGTACAAACATGTTTGCAGGTGGGACTTGGCACAAATGAGCCCGCTCCATTCTTGCACCCGGCCGAGTTGCCAAAGATGCATGGCCTGCAACATATGCGGCCTACTCTTCATGTCTGTTTAGTCACCTGCAGTGATGATGCGTGTGAGTGGCAAGAGTCAAGAGGTCACTTGCGTGTCCAACAGGTACAACCAACACTCCCCATGACCCACAGGCAAACATTCCACACATCACACGAAGTGACAATGCACACAACGATCAAGAAAGGACAACATCAACCAGGGACATCACGCGCACGCAACAGGCCAACTACATTCACAGCAGCCTTGAACATTCCACTGCTAAGAGCTTTGGTGAGAAAGACTGTACGCTGCTGACGAGCGTCAATCCAGACAACCTGGACTCCTCCTGCTGCAATGCGCTCGTGAACGAAGTGGTGCTCATTTTGATTTACTTGGTGCTTGAGCGATGCATGCCATCATGCTCAGCTATTTCCTTAGTGCTTTGGTTATCGCAGCGCAGTATGATGCAGCAAATGGGCACACGAAGCTATTGTAGCAGGCGTGACAGCCACACACTCTCACATATACCTGGTCCAAGCGCAGTTTACTCAGCCTCACAGGAACTCCAAGCAAAACATCCCTGCTTGCCACTCTTCCACAAGACAACAGCCCAACCTACAAGAAAGATGTAGCCGGTGCGACTACGTGCGTCTGTGCCATGAGCCCAATCACTCTCAGTGTACCCGTCAACCACCACAGAAGGTTGTGATCAGTAGCAGAGTCCTACTTGTGTAGTGGACAATGCATAGCGGATGACACGCAGTGCTGCCTCAAGGTGCCTCTGACGATGCTGTTGTGAGAACTGAGAGAGGAAGATGACCGAGAAGGCCACGTCTGCTCGAGTGGTAGTGGCAAGATGCATAACTGACCTAATCACGCTGAGGTAGTCGGTGGCATTGAAAGGCTCGCCCAGCTGAGATGTGTCAAGTGAATTCAGCAGACGCTGGCCAGCTGGAGTAATTGGGGTGGATGCACTCGGGGTGTCAGTAATAAAGGAGGCAAAGCGCTCCCCTAGCCTACGAATGTAGACAGCTTGGTGAACATGCAGAGTGTGGTGCTGACGGTAACGCTCGAGCTCCATGCCGAGGAACACTCGAGCCGAGCCCATGTCTTTCATTTTATAGGTGGACTGCAGAAGTGTTTTCACCGACTACACTGTTGCAAGACTGGATGATGCAATGAGAAGATCATCCACATAGACGAGTATGGCTACTAAGGACTGCGAAGGTGGATTGAGAAGAGTGTCAGCTCGACAGTGCTATGACAATATCCTCCTCTCACGAGTGTGGAGGTGATCTCTTGGTTCCAGCAGCGGGGGGACCTTTTGAGCCCGTAGAGGGCCTTACACAGCCACCAGACCTTATCTGTGCCACCAGTAAAGCCTGGTGGTTGTACCATGTAGATCTCCTCGTCCAGTTGCCCGTGCAGAAATGCATTGTTCACATCCATCTATTTTGATAACAAATCGTGCTGAGCGACCAGACTCAGAAGGGCTCTGGCCGTCATGTAACGCCCGACTTGGGCAAACGTCTCATCGAAATCGATACGAGGTACCTGTGAGAAACCCTTGGTAGTGAGACGGGCCTTAGACCTGTCGATCTTTCCATCAGGGATCAGCTTGCGCCGAAGAACCCAACGAGCCGAAACAGCCTTGCGACCTGGTGGGAGATCGACAAGCACAAAGACCCCGTGTTCCGTTAGTATAGTGAGTTCCTCATGCATAGCCTTCTCCCAACGGTCAGCATCAGCTGCCTCCCTTGCCTGGCACACAGTGACATGCTCAAGGGGGGAGTGGGAGAAGACCACTCACTACAAAGCAGGTACCAACGTAGAACGCAACTGGTGCCTCAAGGGCACTGTGAAACTCATGGGCTACAGGAGCGTAGCCCACAGCTAAATTGGGGTGGACAACACTGACAGCAAGACCAAGTGCATCCAGTCCAGTAGGTCTGGGAGTGGAGTCAGCTGTAGTGGAGGATGTGCTAGAGCGGGTGCGACAATGAGGAGGATGTGTGGACTGTGAAAGAGAATGTAGCGGGAGGGAGCGAAGCCTCCCTCCGCGGGTATACGGCTCTGGCCCAACTGGGGGGACATCAGTGAGAAGGGGGAGCTTTGACTCACTAACAGACGCTGTCGGCTGCAGGACAGGTGTCGGAGGGGAGTCAGAAGCAAATGATTTGGAGGACTACGCCGGTGTGTCAGCAGACACTGGTGTATTGCTCAGAGGCACAGACGAGGACTCGGATGAGATAGAGGGAGGAGGTGAGGAGTTGGGAGGCATGTTAGGCAGAGAGGGTCCAGGGTGAGGAGAGGTCCTAGGAGAGGGAGGGACAGTGGAGGAGGATGGGACCGAATCAAGGACCGTGGACAAAGACGGGAATGAACCAGACAGAGCTGGTGGAGCCCTTGTAAGATTGGAGGCTGAGACAGACCCATCTCCCCAAACGGATGAAGCAAGGACAGGGAAGAGGGAGGAGCGGCATGGGATAGGTCGCGAGGAAAGACATCCTCAAAGAAGTGGGCGTCACGAGACTCGACAACACGGGCCCACTCGGGATCCTAGAAGCACCAAGCTTTGGACAAGGCAAAGACACCAAGGAAGGTGTAAAGAAGTGCACGAGGACTGATTTTGCCGTCGTGAAGGTCCTTGGGAAGCTGAACAAAAGCGACACACTCCGAGACTTGTGCGAGGCGGAGGTCAGCCCGACGACCGTACCACCGTTCAAACGGGATGACATGATGAGGGAGGGGACCGTAAGGAACACGATTCCAGGCCCACGTCATGTAGGACATGGCCTCAAACAAGAAGAGAGGAGGGAGATCAGAGGCACTGATAAGCGTGCGGACACCGTCAGCAAGAGTTTTGTTCTAGCGTTCAGAGACACCATTCTGCTGGGGTGTGTAGGGGGCCGTAGCCTCAATGCACACCCTGCGAGACGGGAGGAAGCAAGCAGTATGATCCATGAACTCGCCACCACGGTTATAGAAAAAAACACGAAGGTGACGTCTACAGGCTAGTTCAACCTGTGGAAGCCAGGACTCGAGAGTGGAGCAGACATCATTTGTAATTTATTTGAGAACAAAAACCCAGCGAATGCGCGAGAAATCATCAGTGAGATAGAGAACATAGTGAAACTCCCCCCCTCCTAGAACATCATGAGACAATGGACCCATGACGTCAGCATGCAAGAGATCAAGGAGGTGAGACGTGGGGGATTCAGTGGTGGAATAGGGAGACCAATGCATTTAGCCTTGAGCACAGTCAAGGAAATCAGGAGGGCAGGGGGCAGGGAAGGTAGCGGCATCAAGACCAGCCGTGGGATGTCTACAAAATGAGCTTTCAATGGCTACAATACGGATGTGGTGTTGACATGGTGTGCCCCTTGCCATGAGTCCCGTTGATCGTACTCCCTGGTTCGACCATTGAGGTGTGGTCGAACACCTGATCTGACTTTAGATTTGGATTCCTTGGATTTTTCTATGCAGGATCGAGCTTTGAATCGCTCGATTTGAGTGAGTATCCAGAAAGTTAGCCTAGCCCGAAATTCGAGTGTTTGGCTGGTGGAATCTGGTACCCGCCATGGGTGGCGGGATAATCCACCGTCAGTGATCAGAGTTCAACTCTAGCAGGCTCCAAATGCACCAGGGCCATAAAGGAAGCAACCAGAGAATTCTGCTTGATGAGGGTGAACTTCTCCTTGAATTCTGGGCGAAGGAAGGCGCTCCGACGAGTCATCGTCGAAGCGCCTCCCGTTGCCTAGTGTGCAAGGCAAGGTGGGCGGCTCCACCAAGGGTTACTTCGACAGCCGTAGCAGGGGCTCTACTGCTCCGATTTGGGCGTGCTTGGATGCGTTGGAAATCTTAGATCACAGGCTATAAGGATCTGATGTAATCTCACTATGCTAAGTAACAAAATCGTGTTTCGATTTAGTTCTACTGAATGCGACGTGTCCTGTCCACTCACATCTGTGATCCTTGTGCTCCACACTCTTCACCCAAGGTGTCCATCGGCTGCCCCAAACCTTGGTAGCGTGAACCAGTGAGAGCTAGGCATCCTTGAGGGTGCCTCTACACCTACTAGAGCCAACAAAGGGTTATGGGTCCACGTTCGTAGAAGGACCCTAGCTTATCAACTTTCACGCTACCGTCGCGCGCCACGACAATGACTGAGCAAGAGAGCATCATCGACGTCCTCTTGGCTGACGGGAGGGACTTCCCCTTGTGGAGGTGGACCATGGAGGTCTATCTTGATGACAAGGGACTGCTTGATCTGGTCAGAGGTGAAGAGAGAGCTCCTGCGGCGTCCGCGACGGCCAAGGAGGTGGAGGCGTTCGAGAAGCGCAACAACGAGGCACTTGCTCTGATCTCAACGGCGTTGTGTNACTGAGCAAGAGAGCATCATCGACGTCCTCTTGGCTGACGGGAGGGACTTCCCCTTGTGGAGGTGGACCATGGAGGTCTATCTTGATGACAAGGGACTGCTTGATCTGGTCAGAGGTGAAGAGAGAGCTCCTGCGGCGTCCGCGACGGCCAAGGAGGTGGAGGCGTTCGAGAAGCGCAACAACGAGGCACTTGCTCTGATCTCAACGGCGTTGTGTCCGGCACAACGCGCGCATGTCCAAGGATGCACGAAGGCCGCGGAGGCTTGGGCATGGCTCTGCAACGCATATGACCCGTTGTGTCTTCAGCAACGTCTCCTCCTCATCAAACGGTTGTTCACCCTCCAAGCCGATGAGGAGACCAGCCCGTCGGAGCTCGTGCAAGAGGTCAAGTCGATGGTGTCCCGTTGTCATCAGGCGGGATGGAGCATCGACTCCAAATTGCAAGTAGCGGCGCTCCTCCTGGCCCTTCCTAACAGCTGGGCATCTACGATCACCAGCGATGGTGATCTACGGGATCAAAAGCTGACGTTTGAAGAGGCGGCACAAGTGGTGTGCGACCGGTGGACCAAACCCACCATGACGGAGCAAGGGACGATGCCCGCAGCATCAGCCCTGATCTTCTGCTCTCAAAGAGGAGAGGGAGATCAAGGTGAGGAAAGGACACGTCCACGCCATGCGAAGAAGGGAGAGTGCCATCAGTGTGGCCAGGAGGGCCACTGGAGAAGGGACTGCAAAAGGGGAGCTGCGGATCTGGTCACGAAGGTGTCAGAAGGGCAGCAGACCAACGTGGCGGTAGCCGACTTCGTACGCTCCACAGGGGGAGCTGAGATGGCAGAACCCGAGGCGGGAGAGCGGCAGGCGTGTTTGGAGCGAGGAGACTCCAACAGGCCCCAAAAGGGGACCTGCTACAAGTGTGGTCAGCGGGGTCACTGGAAGGCGACGTGCACAGCGGAAGCCGTGGACTCCGACAAGCGTGTCGGGAAAGGACAGCAGGCCGAAGAATTCGTTGACACGCCATGCAGCAGTGATCAGCTCCATGCTGCAGGAGCTGATGTGGTCGGGGACCACAAGGCATGTCGAGGGCATGCAACCTCCCCAACCTCCAAGAGGGAGCATAAGGCGAAGCAACCGACGGGGGCTGCCACCATACATCACAATGAATGTAATGTGCTCCGAGGAGGCAAAAAGCAGGTGGAGGAGTCGGTCGGGAAGAAGGGCGCTGCGGCGACAAAGCTTGAAGTGCCTGACCTGGTGACAGAGGTGCTTTCCGTGAGTCACCTCGTTAAGGAGGGACTCGAAGTGACCTTCACAAGGAAGGGTTGCCTCCTAAAAGAGGAGGGCAGTGGACGTGTCGTGGCACGTGGCACACACAAAAGAGGTGTGTACCGGATACGTGCCCACGTCCTTACGAGGAGCAACCTTGACTCTGACGTGGACAGCCGACGGAGCAAGGAAACAGTTGCAGTTGCGTCCAAAAGGGGGAAACCTGAGGGTGCAGTGGGTGGTATGGAGGTTACCATCCGGGCTGGGTCAGGAGATCTGGACCAGAAGACACGCCATGCAACGGGACGCCGGGCGATGGGTGCACGGCCTCCAAGGGAGGCAAGAGAAGTGGTCCAAGAGGCAAACCAGCCAGGGGAGAGCATCAACGGCAGGTGGCCTAGCTCTCCTAATGGGAAAAAGGGGCCCAGTGCTGCGAGAATGGTGAACCGGAGCCACAAGGTAGGCCAAACGGGCGCTGCTGAGTTCTATGCGGGAGCGGTGGTGGTTGCAAGGAGGACCATGCAGGAAGACGAGGACGGCAAGGAGGCGTGTCCTCAAGGGGAACACAAGGGGCTCCACACCTCATTAGAAGGGGAGCAGCTACAACAGCGATTTGAGGGCCAAAATGTGACTGCTCAAGTGTTGGCACGGGGTGCCGGCAAGTCGCGTGCACAGGGCTCCTCCTCACGGACTGAGAAGAAGGAGAGTGGCAGTAAAGGGTCGCGCTCTCAACCGGAGAAATACGTGCTCCGGGCTGCCGAGGTGGTGGACCTTGACCACAATGTGGGTACAAAAAGTACCGTCAAGTCTCAAGAGGAGGCGTCAGTGGCGGCTCGGAGGACCACGTAGCAGATTGAGGACGCCGTGAGGGCAGGTCCTCAAAGTGAGCCAAGGCGGCTCGGTGCAGCAATGGACCGGGACCTAGAGCACCGCGCGGCAGAAGGCCGGGCAGTGGGTGCACCGCAACAAAAGTGGGCGGAGGTGGTCCAAAGGGCTGTGCAACAAAGGGAGAGCGGCAGCAAGTGGCTGAGCTCTCCATCGAAGCAAAACATGCTCCAAGCGGCTGAGGAAAGGACCAAGCCGCAAGGTGCGGTCAAGGCGTTGGTGGCTCCAAGTCCTCAAGGAGGAGGAAAAGCACTCAAGGGGTATGGAACGGAGGATGCGGCGTGCAGGCCGGCATCTCCGGCATCCNGCAGAAGGCCGGGCAGTGGGTGCACCGCAACAAAAGTGGGCGGAGGTGGTCCGAAGGGCTGTGCAACAAAGGGAGAGCGGCAGCAAGTGGCTGAGCTCTCCATCGAAGCAAAACATGCTCCAAGCGGCTGAGGAAAGGACCAAGCCGCAAGGTGCGGTCAAGGCGTTGGTGGCTCCAAGTCCTCAAGGAGGAGGAAAATCACGCAAGGGGTATGGAACGGAGGATGCTGCGTGCAGGCCGGCATCTCCGGCATCCGCAAACAAGATGGATGAACCATGCAACATGCATAGGTTGGGAGAAGGGAGTCTGATCTCCGATTCTCCAACTTCTCCCAAAGAGGGGGAGATTGTGCATGAGGATTGCGGCGAGGGAGCCGAGACCAAAGGACCGGCACCAGAAGCCCTCCCCAAGGAGGAGAGGCATGCACGTTTGGGACGTGCGGCGAGACAGAGGCAGCAGCGTAGGCGGCGGCTTCAGGAGCACTCGTGGCTGTAGTACCACGGATCCCGCGAGGCTGGTTACAACAAAGGACAAGCCAGTGCTGGCAGTTGAGGCGGCAACAGCTTGGTCAAAACGGCACGCGCAGAGGCGGTGTCATCAAGGGCCAATATTAGCACCAAGGAAGCACTACAGCAAGGTGGGGGAGATGTGCAGCACTTTGGGCCAAGTTTGCAAGGTGTCGAGGGTGCTAAAAACACAATGGTATCCAAGGCGCACTAGGTGGCGCTTGAGGACTCAAAAGGGAGTCCGAGGTCTTTGAAGGCGAGGGAGGACTCCGTAAAGGATTGCGGGTCTCCCATGTGAGCGGGAGCAGTCCAGCAAGGAGGCAAGTGCTCCCAGGTCATCTCGGGGAGGTGGCCGACTGCCGCGGCAAGCAGCAACACCAAGACAACAAGGGTCACAAGGCAGGCCATGAGGGTGCTGCCAAGTCCCGTACGGGGGCACAAGTGACGACAGCGTGGAGCAAGGCGTCCGCTGCTATGTGTTGTGATTGGTGGAGGGCAGCTAAGGAGAGTTGCACACAGTGGCAGCTTGGCGAGACAGCAGAGCATGGCAGATGTTCAAGGACAGAGCATCAAGGCTGCGGTGCAAGGGGGAGATTATTGACATGGTGTGCCCCTTGCCATGAGTGCCGTTGATCGTACTCCCTGTTTAGACCACTGAGGAGTGGTCGAACACCTTATTTGACTTTAGATTTGGATTCCTTGGATTTTTCCATGCAGGATCGAGCTTTGAATCGCTCAATTTGAGTGAGTATCCAGAAAGTTAGCCTAGTCCGAAAATCGAGTGTTTGGCGGGTGGAATCTGGTACCCGCCATGGGTGGCGGGATAATCCACCGCCAGTGATAAGAGTTCAGCTCTAGCAGGCTCCAAAGGTACCAGGGCCATAAAGGAAGAAACCAGAGAGTTCTCCTTGACCAGGGTGAACTTCTCCTTGACTTCTTGACGAAGGAAGGCGCTCCGACGAGTCATCGTCGAAGCGCCTCCCGTTGCCTAGCGTGCAAGGCAAGGTGGACGGCTCCACCAAGGGTTACTTCGACGGCCGTAGCAGGGGCTCTACTGCTCCGATTTGGGCGTGTTTGGATGCGTTGGAAAGCTTAGATCACAGGCTATAAGGATCTGATGTAATCTCACTCTGCTAACTAACAAAATCGTGTTTTTATTCAGTTCTACTGAATGAGACGTTTTCAGCCCACTTACATCCGTGATCCTTGTGCTCCACACTCTTCACCAAAGGTGTCCATTGGCTACCCCAAACCTTGGTAGCATGAACCAGTGAGAGCTAGGCATCCTTGAGGGTGCCTCTACACCCACTAGAGCCAACATGTGGCACAAGCGTTGGTATAATAGCTGTGCGTGCGCAGGAGTGAGAGAGCGAGCAACGTGCAAGTGGGTAGAGGTAGCGGGAGTGGACGCAAAGACCGGAACACGAAATAAACGATCACAGCGTGTGCCCTGTAGCAAGATGTAGCCATAGTTGCGGTGAGAGAAAGATACAATGCCGCGACTGGAGGAGAATTCCATGTCCTAGTAGTCAAGCGTCGTGACAGAGAGAAGCCTCGGCACGTCAGGCAAGAACAGTTTCCCCCTGGGCCGACAAAGCGAACAACACGAACCCCTTGAACAGGAAGCACCTGTCCAGAGCCAGTGCGAACATAGCGAGCTGAGCTAAGAGGACCGAGAGAGACAAATAAGGAACAAGATGAAATCCTGTGGTGGATGGCTTCGGAGTCAAGAATCTAAAGGCCACCCGACATGCAAATAGTTGAGGGGTCACGACTCACAGTGGTAACGACAGCGTTGGGGACAAGACGCTGGCCATAGGCAGTAAGACAGTGGGACAAGTGGGTAGATTGCCAATCCTCAATCCATAGTACATCCACAAAGTGACACCTAAGAACGTGACCAGACGCTGGACCACGTAACGTATCATAAAAAACACACACAAGTGACCCTGATCCGGAGTGTCCACTCTCACCTCCCTGATCACGAAGGTGACGCTGGTGGACGGCGTCGGAAAGGGCAGCATCCAGCTGGCGCTCGTCCTCAAAAGGGTCCGGGGTGATGACAACCAGGGTGGAGGGGCGCCGAGGTCGGTGCATGGGAGAGGCCCAGGCGGGAGGTGAGTAGGCACCGGATGGGGGACCATAGTAGACTGGTCCCCCATACCCTGCCCCCCCCCCCCCCCCCCCCCGGGGCGGGGGGTAGGGGAGCAGAGGTGGTACATCAGCTGTGCTGTAGGTGGCAGCGTTCACTGCAGTGGAAGAGCCAGGGCTGGACGGCCCGGTGGAAGTGGTGCGAGAAGGAGTAGCGCACCCAATGTGCACGCACAGAAGATGCAAGACGCTTGTTGTCCGGGGGTACCGGACACTTCGGTATAGAATGTCCGGTTGCACCACAGTTCCAGCATATGAAAGTACTGGGAGAAGGCGTGGACGAGCTGGGACCGGTAGAGCCCTTCCCCTTGCCCCGACTACCCTGTCCGTTTGCATCTGAGCTTCCAGCCCCTTCTCCTCTTCCGCGCCCATGGCTACCCCCTCCACTCTGACTGAGAAGAGGTGGCCGAAGTGGACGGTGAGGAAGAGGGAGTGGATGATGAAGAAGTGGAAGTAAGAGTAGTGGTTGTAGCTACAACTGCTAAACGATGGATACATTTGTTTTGGAGGGCACTCCACCAGTCAGTGAGACACTGTGCAGTGAACTCCTAGAGTGCCCCGATACCCGAGGGCGTGTCAGCTGGTGTATTTTCGGTGGCAAGACGTTCGAGCTCATACGCTTTGACTTCTCTGAAGATGTCGGACAGCTCGAGGATGAGGCCGGGGACGATGGAGAGAACCGTAGGAAGTTGTCCAGGCACTGCTTTGCCAAGATCATGTAAGAGACAGAGACTCCGGGCCCAATACGCATCCGCAATTTCATCAGCACGCATAGAGAGCGTGTTGAACTGGACAGTGAGCACACTTTGTACTACATGCCCAGTGATAGTGGTGCGACGCTTGATGAGGGCCTAAGCGCCTACCGGGTCAGCGGGTGTGCGGCGTACAGTATCAGCATTGCAGGAGCCCATTTCATCAGTGAGGGCGTCAGGCCCAGCACGGATGAGAGTACTTACGGCACGTGCAGATTCAGCATCTGTGGGAAAAAAGGTAGGGTTGACTGAGGGTTTTTGCTCGTGGTAGTACTCCCACAGTTGCTCACCTTGTGCCTATACATTGAAACCAGTTTCCCAAGAGTAAAAGGTGAGGATGGTGGCAAAGAGCGGTGGAGCTGAGACAAAGTCAGGCAATGTGCGGGCTGAGTGAGAGCTTTGGCAGTAGCAGCACCTGCGGCAGCTGCGACAGCCAGCGGATCAGTGGTGAGAGAGCCAAAAATGGTGGATGCGGAAGCGAGTGAAGTAGAGAAAGCAGCAGTAATTCCAGCAGTGGTGGACACAGAAAGCGTGGAGCACAGTGAAGGCTACCAACAATTGAGTACCAGGTCAGCGATGTGGTCAGCAAAATTATCCTGATCGCCCTGTTCAGTGCACAATTTTTCTTCAGTGGCCTTCTGTGTAGTGAGGGTTGCTTTGAGAGCTGCTCGTTCTCGACATAGCTCTTCCTATAGTGCTGCATATTGATCGTCATCAACAGGCATGATGGGACTGTAAACCATTTTCCAACAGAGTTTTCCCTGCCACAGTGGGCGTGGGAATATAAGATATCCTGTGATGCCAATGTTGCATTGGAGTGAAGATGAAACGTATGCACATGCCATAGCAGAGAGGGAAAATAGAGAGCATGAAGACCAGGAGATGGGCAGATAGGAGCTCACCCAGGCTAGCGACGCAGAGCAAACAGAGGTGGAAGTGCAGCTGCTGCTGAAGCTGCGATGACGGCCACAGAGGAGGAGGTGGAGACGATAAGGCAGGCGACTCCAGTGAGGGAAGCACACGTGAGAGTGGAGACAGCTGCTACAGATGTAACAATGATGCGGACCTGGTGACCTAACAGTGACGACTCAGCAGCAGAGAACACCTGAGTTGTGGACACCTGGATGGAGGTGACAACATTGGAGAGGGCGGTGGCAGCTATTGCTAATACGGCTGCTACAAAATAGGCAGCGACAGCAACCTGTGTGGTGATGTTGACGGCCGCGACTGCGAGTGGTCCTAGGTTCACTGCAGCGGCAGTGTAGGATTCAACAGATTTACGAGCAGCGGTGTTGGCAGGTGCACGAGTAGCACGTGCTGTAGCAGCAAATGTGGAGGCAACAACGGCACTAGAGACAAGAGTTGCTTCTAGAACAGGGAAAATTTTAGAGGATCCTGAAGATGCAGTGGCTGCCTGGGAGGCATCGGGGGATGAGACACGGCGTGGTGCCGAGTGTTTGCGAGCGGCCACTGCTACAGCCGCTATTGATGCTGGTGGCAAAGGTGTTGTGCCAGAAGCGACCTGCTGACTCTGCTGATGCGTTCTATGGGCAATTGGGGAGCTTACAGGCGATTGATGATGTCGTTGATCACGTGGTGGCCCCTTTGCTGGATTGTCCTGCACTGTTGGTGAATCGTTTGGAGCTGACTGATAGCAAGTTGCGTACTCAGCTGCATCAGCTCGGGCCTCATGGACTGTTGGGTCGTAGTCCTCGCCAAGGTGGTACCCTCGACTGTCGCAATGACGGCGTGACCACACCTCCAGTCCCGTTTGGTCTGCCAGCTCCTCGTGGCGTGCGATGGCCTCGTCAATGTGTACACGGTCTTGCCAACCCATCGACGAGGCGTGTGCGGGATCAGCGACAGGCGGTGAAGCCAGTGTACTCGTTAATGCCGTAAATGCGGCTGCTGCTACTGTTTCCACTGTGCAAGTAGATGGCAGATTCTGCTTTGGTGTGTGCAGGACTGAAAGGGACTGAGAAGGGAGATGCAGAAGTCGTGTGAAAAAAGGGTCTAGGCAGAAGCGCACCCACTAGAAGTGTTGCAGCTGTAAGAGAGAGTTTTGTGCTGAGAGATAAGATAGCAAGGGGTGCTGATGAGTGAGCGCGTGCGGAGCATAGTGTAGTGAGATGTAGAGAGATGCGTGAACGAAGCAACCGCTGCTGTGGCTGCAGCACGGTTGAAGCGGAAGGATGTAGACACTGCAGCTCCACAGAGGATGTCGCCGCAGTTGCCGTAACCATGGCAGAGAAGTGTGGGCAACTGCAAGAGAGCGGTTGCAATGGATGCAGGTGTGTAGTTGTGCAGAAACGATGATGAACACTGTTGCTGTCGTAACAACGACTGAGTCTGCGCTGGCAGTTGCGTGAGATGCGGCTGCACGCAGTGACACCAGTGAAGCTGCAGCACGCCCGAGAGTGGACGGGTCCCGATGGAGAGGCGCTGCAGCTGTTGATGCAGCCCATTCGAGCACGGGAGAGAGTGAGTGCGTGACGCATTGCTGCAACGGCGGTGGCTGTGTGAGGCTACTGTAGTAAGAGCTGCTGCAGTGGTCGAAGCCACGGCATAAAAATGTGAGTGGCTTGCATGGGATCACCTGCCACGTAGATGTGACCTGACGAGGCCTCAGGACTGTCACAATGAGGAGATTTCTCCTCTTGCTCTGATACCATTAAGTAGCATTCATTGCTATGACGTACAAGAAAGCAAGGCGATAGAGAGAGGGACGCCACGGGTCAGGGCAAGCTCACATTTAGCAAGAGTAGCAAAAGAGGAACAAGTAGTGACAAGTGAGGAGCTAGCGAGGTGATGTAGACACAGTTGACCAGGCCACCCACGCGTGGTTCTCGACGTGGGGCCCGGACGCCACCCAGGGATCGAACCAGACCCTTGAGCGAACGAGATCCATGCAATTTCTCACACGCCAGTATAAACCGGACATGTGGTCCCAAGGGATCAGCAACCTGTTTCACCAAGCTAACAGCATGCAAGAGGAAAAATCAACCACATCGACCACGAGCATATGTGGTGCATACACTCCCTAGAAATTCTCTCATGTGAGAGCTAATCAACCCATCCTGAAGAGTACAAACATGTTTGCAGGTGGGACTTGGCATAAATGAGCCCGCTCCATTCTTGCATCCGGCTGAGATACCAACGATGCATGGCCTGCAACATATGCGACCTGTGCTTTATGTCTGTTTACTCACCTGCAGTGATAATTCGTGTGAGTAGACAGAGTCAAGAGGTCACTTGCGTGCCTAACAAGTACAACCAACACCGACCACATGGATTTGAACCCAGTGGCGGCTACTCATGCCACTGAAAAGAAATCCAAGCAGCACGACCTTTAGGGATCAGCGACCCACGAAGTCATCCAACAATCCCCCAAGCATCCAAGATAAATCAATGGCACATTGACCACGAGCGCATGCAAAATGTGTGTGCGGTTCCCATGTAAAATTCAAAACCAGAGAGATATCATCGGAGGAGGTCTGTCAGCGTAGGACATGTCCAATAAAAGGTGATCTTCCTAGCTTCATATGCCCATTCTCTTGGTCACCACCGTAAGCGACTACATGTAGCTCATGTTGAGTGGATTCTCTAGTGCATCCACATGGCATCTCGAGCTCCATGCTCATCTGGCCATTTATCAATTTCACCCACCTAGCATCCATGGGAAAAGTCTGACGCCAAAAGCATAGTTCCAGACCCCAATATTCTGGCCAGTTTTAAATGTTTTAGTACCATGTCCTACCTGTTGGTTGTGGCTGTCGAACACGCAAGTGACCTCTTGACTCCATTTATTCACACACACCACCACTGCAGGTGACTGAGCTGAAATGAATCTCAAGACGCACATGTTGTGGATCACACATCACTGGCGTCTCAGCCGGGTGCAAGATTGGCGTGAGCTTGTTCGTGCTCAGTTCTGCAAAAGAGAGTGTTTGCAGGTTTCAGCATTTGGTGATGAGCTGTTACGTGGCTGAAACATGAGAGAGAATACTTGGAAGATGCATGCTCCACATACGCTCGTGGTCGATGTGGCTCCTTGTTTTAACTGCTTTGCATGCTGTGCTAGTTTTGTAACTCACTACACCGAGTTGCTGATCCTGCGGGGCCACACTCTCGATCGCTCCGAGGTGTGAGAAACCATGGCGGCTTTTTCCGACCGGTTCCGTTTGACCCCGAGGTGGCGGCCGGGCCCCACATCGGGCTGCTCGTGTGGGTGGCCCGGTCAGCCGGATGCTAAGAGATTGCTAGCTCTTGTCTCTCGTCGTTCTTAAGATTTTCACCAACTCCTTGCTCCACCCATCGCCATGGATATTGCGTGACCTCCACTTGCGTGGTAGAGAGTGTGTGCCAGTGCCTTGCCGCTACCTACTGGTATCAGAGCAGTAGGGGAAAACTTCCCTCCCCTCAATCAATCCTAGGCATGTGGCGTGTCATACGGAGCGGCACTATAGCCGCCACACCGGATTTGCACCCGCACCTATCAGAAACTCTGTCGCACAACTCGCATCTTGCAACTGTGCCCTTCAGTCCCGCGTCTCCACGGCACTGCATCGACGCTGCACAAGTGCCTTCTGCCACACTTGGCTCGGAATATTGCTCATCCATAGCTCCACAGCACCACAGTAACAGAAGACCATAGTATCTTCCAGGATACTCTAGCCACGGCGCTTCAGCTTCTACACTACAGGCCCGTAGTTCTGGGCCCCGCAGCTTCGCGGTCTCGATTTCTTTGACCCCGCTATCTCTTTGCACTTCTGTTGTCCCGCAATTCTCCTACCCGCAACACCGCAGTTCTTGGCAGCACTGCTCTCTGCAGCCCCGCAGTTCTCGACTGCCCCACTTCTCTCCTCTCAAGGAGCACTGCAGCTCGTAGCCCCGCAGTCCTCGACTGCCCAGCACTTCTCCTGCCGAGCAACACCGCAGCTCGCAGCCCCGCAGTTCTTGACTGCCCGTGCTTCTCTTGCCACGCAGCTTGCAGGTCCATGGCAGCCCTGATGCACGGCTCGGCTACCCTAAATTCCTGTACCAAGGCCTGGCCACACTGTCCGCACATCGGGGAATTCTCCTCCCCGCTCCTTGTCCAGCAGCAGCTGCTGCAGCCGCGTTTGCAGCTTGAGCTGCCACTCTAGCTTCACCACCTGATGCAGAACAAGTCCCCACCTCTCCAAGGGGCTTGCGTGAGCACGTGCGCATCAACAAGCAAATTGATTGCCTCAAGGAAGAAGCAGATCGGGCTGGGATCGAGGCATGGTTGCGTCGCTGCCGTAGTGGCAACCTAGGGTACTATCCTGGGAAGGACCTGGCTGACGATGATGCTTGTCCTGACGCTGCTGATTACGCACCCTACTGTCAATCCGCCTCCAATGACTCACTAACCGCGCAGCACGCACCAGCCACAGAGCCGCCACGCGAACAACGTAGTCTTCCGTCTCCTAAAATCTCTCCCATGTGTCGGCAGAGTTAGTGTGTTGTCCCTGGTGGGGCAGCATCAGCTGCACCAGCAGCACCAGCAGCACCAGCATAACCAGCCGAGGCAACCTCACGTTGTGCCACATCTCCAGATACATCTCAGGCTGCTGCTGCACGTTTTGTTCCTTCTGACATCTTCACTATCTTGGAAGCACCCCTTGTTTCTAGTGCTTTTGTCTCTTCCACGTTTGCTGCTACAGCGCGTGCTGCTCGTGCACCTTCGAGTACTGCTGCTGGCAGTGTTGAGACCTACACCACCGCTGCCGTTGACCAAGGCCCTCTTGCAGCCACAACAGTTAACATAGCTACGCAGGTCGTAGCCGCAGCTGATTCTGTCGTGGCAGCAGCAGCCTAAGCTGCCACTGCTCTCTCCGGTGTTGTTCTCTCCATTCAGACCTCCACTGCTCCGGTGTCCCTCGCAGCTACATCCTCATCGTTTTTCCATCATATCCGTATCCTCGTTACCGCTGCAGCTGCCGTTACCACCCTCACACGTGCTGCCCTTGCTGGAGTCGGCTGCCTCATTGTCTCTATATCCTCCTCTGTTGCAGTCATCGTAGCTTCAGTAGCAGCTGCACTGCCGCCACTATTTTCCTGCGCCATTAGCCATGGTGAACCTTGTTTCTTGGACACCCTCCTCTTCTCTTGTCCTTTTCTCTCCTGTGGCCATGTGCATGCGCTCCACTCCTTTTCGTGCAGCACCATCCAGCAGATCACCTTCCTCTCATACTTTTCCACGCCCACTGGGACAATGAAAACTGTGCCAAGAAATTGTTTGAGTGAATCGTATCCCACTCATCATACCAGTTGACGATGATCAGTATGCTAAACTTCAGGAAGAGCTGCAAAGAGAGAGTGCTGCTCTTCAAGCAACCCTCACTATGCAGTGCGTTGCAGAAGAAAAGTTGTGCATTGAATAGGATGATCAGGAGACCTTTGCCAATCACATCGCCGATCTTGTTCTCAACTGCTTGCAGCCTGCATTGCGCTCCACACCCGCCGCATCCGCTGCTAATTACATTGCTACTTTATTTTCCACCTCTTCCCCTTCCGCATCCAACACCAACGGCGCTCTCACTTCTAATTCCCTTGTTGTTATGGCTGCGGCTGGCGCAGCTACTGCCAAAGCCCTTGTACAGCCCGCGCAGCACAAAACCTGATTTTGACTCAGCACCACCTTACTTCACCTCTAGCCTCTCCTTCGCTTCCTTGGAGGCTTTTTTCACTGCTTGGGTGCAAGGTGAGCAACTTTGAGAATACTACCACTTGCGCAATCCCTCTGCAAATCCCCCTGTTTATGCCCACTGATGCTGAGTCGGCGCGTGCTGTCCATGCTCTTACTTGCGCTGGACCAGATGATCTCACTGATGATATTGGGTCCTACAACGCTGACACTGCTCACCGCACACCTGCTGACCCTGTTGGCGCCTATGCACTCATCAAGCGTCGCACCAATGTCACTGGGCACGCTGTACAGAGTGTCCTCACCTTACAGGTCAACACTCTCTCAATGTGTGCTGATGAGACTACGAATGCCTGCGAGACCCTCAGCCTTTACCTTCTAAAAGATCTCGACAAAGCGGCACCCGGACTACATCCTACTGTTCTCTCTATTGTCAACGGCCTCATCCTTGAGTTTTCCGACATCTTCAGGGAGGTGAATTCCTCTGAGCTCGAGTGTCTTGCGACTGAGCCCATGCCTTCTGAATCTCCTTCCGAAATTGGTACTCTCCGAGAGTTCAACTCCCAGCACCTCATTGACTGGTGGAGCTCTCTCCAAAACAAGCACATTCATAGTGCGACTGTTATAGCTGTCACCACTGCACTCCCTTCTACCTCATCATCCTCTACCTCTTCCTCCTCACCTTCCTCCTCTTCCATGTCTCCTCTTTACCAAGGGGGAGGAGGTGATGGTCGTGGTCGTGGTCGAGGCAAAGGTACCGGTGGTGGTGGCTCTGGCGGCCAAGCCGGCCGTGGCAAGGGGAAGGGCGCCAGAAACATCTCTTCCTCCTCCACTCCCAACACTGTCACGTGCTGGAACTGTGGCGCCATCGACCATTCTGCACCCAAGTGTCCATCGCCACCGGAAAACGAGCGCCTTGCCACTGCCATGCGTGCACTGGGTGCGATCCTTAAGTGGATCTGGGAGCACCTCTCGTGTTGTCATCCCCACTGCTCCGATAGGCCACAGAACTCCTGTCACCACCGAGGCCGCCGCCTACAACACCGCTTCTACTCTGTCCCCACTTCATTACACCTGGAGTTGGCCCCCCCGGGGTATGGTGGGCCGGTCTTCTACGGCCCCCCATCTGGCGCCTACTCTCCTCTCGCCTGGACTTCTCCATCCTACCCGCCCCGTCGTCCTTCCTCCGGCGTTGTCATTACCCCTGACCCACCTGAGGACGAGTGCTAGCTGGCCGCTGGGCTGTATCACATCATTCACCAACGTCACCTTCGTGATTAGGGAAGTGAGAGTGAGCGCTCTGGGTCGGATCCTCTTGCGTGTGTAACGTTGATGGGGAGTTACGTGGTCCACCGTCCTGTCATGCTCGTGGTTGTCCCCGTGCTGATGTCTCGTGGGTTGAGGAATGGCAGTCTGTGTGCATGCCCCGCTTTCCTGTAGCATGTGGTCAACATTTCTCTCCGCACGCTGCCATTGCCGGAATGAGTCATGATCCCTCCACTATTCGTGTGTCGGACGACTTCGCGATTCTTGACTCTGGAGCCACCTACCACATGACTTCGCCGCGCGCATCCTTTGTCTCTCTTGGTCTTGTTGGCTCTGTTTTCTTTGTTTGCACTGGCTCCGACCAACTGCTCCCTGTTCAAGGGATTGGGATTGTGTGCTTCGTCGGCCCTGGGGGGGGCTGTTCTTGCCAGACATCCTATATGTTCCATGACTTGATCATGGATGTCTCTGTTACGACACTCGATGACCAGGACATGCATTTCTCCTCCAGTCGCGGAATTGCCTCTGTCTCACATTGCACATCTGGCCGCATTCTCCTACAGGGTAAATATTGTGATTGCCTTTTCTATGTTCCCACCTTCGCGCCCGCTCCCGCCACTGCTGTCCACGTGCATGTTCTGCACTCCCTTTCCCCTGCACATGCACAACTGCTCCACCTTCACCTGTGCCACATCCATACTTCTGCCATTGAAAACCTCCTTCGTGTAATTCCGGAGGATGGCCTTGATGCTGTTGAGTTTCCCTGCCCCTTTTCCCCCTGACTGCCTTGACTTTTCTCAGGGCAAAATGCACTGGTCTCCTTTTCTAAGTCTCGCACCTCTCATCCCCTCGACTTGCTGCATGTTGATGTCATGGAACCTCTTCCTCATGAGGCTCTTGGGGGGGTTGGTCGCTACGTCCTTTGTCTCACTGATGATTTCTCTCACATGCGCTTGGTCCTTGCCCTCAAGCAAAAGAGTGACGTCCACTCCACTCTTGAGTCCTAGTTTCCCCATGCTGAAGTTGCCTGTGGTCATCATCTCTGTGTCTTTTGTTGCGACCGTGGCGATGAATTCATTGGTCCTACCTCTCGTTTCCTATCATCTCAAGGTGTGAACATTAAAACCACGGCTCCCTATACACCTCAGCAAATTGACATGTCTGAACACTGGAACAAGACTTCTGCTGTTGTTGTATGTATCCTTCTCAGTGCGTCTAACCTTCCCCCTGTATTCTCTTTTGAAGCCATGTCCTACATGACATGAGTCTGGATTCGTGTTCCCCACGGTCCCACGTCATGTCACACCGTTTGAACGCTGGTTTGGTCGGCGTGCCGATCTTCGCCTTGCTCATGTCTAGTGTAGTGTCACTGCAGTATGGCTCCCCGAGGACCTTCGTGATGGCAAACTCAGTCCGCGCGCTCGCTTGTGCACCTTCCTTGGGATCTCCACCATGTCCAATGTTTTGCGCTTCTGGGACCCCGATCGTGCCCGTGTTGTCGAGTCTCACGATGCCCTCTTCTTTGAGGACATCTTTCCTCGCAACCTTTCCCGTGTCGCTCCACCCTCTTCCATGTCTTTGACTTGTTGGCTTGGGGGGGTTGGGTCTGTTCCAGCCTCTGGTCTCGTTGGGGCATCGCCACTGTCCTCTGACTCGGCCCCCTCCTCTGCTGACCTCTCTCCTCCTGTGCCTGACATGTCGTCTAGCTCTGACACGCTCCTCAGCACCTCATCTGCATCCCCATCTGGTCCTTCCACATCATCCTTCCCTTCTGCATCCTCTGAGTCCACGCCAGTGCCTCTCAGCGCTTAGTCACTATCTGCTGACACTCAGGCACAGTCTTCCCCACACGCTGTCATTGATCCCCTTCCACTGCATGGCCTACAACCGACTGTGGTTGTTGGTGAGACATTCTCCCCCAAGTCACTGACTCCCCTCCAGAGTCATACACTCGCGGAGGGAGACTCCGTACACTCCCATAGCACTCTGTCACACAGTCTATCCTAGCCCTCTCAGTGTCGCACCCGTTCCAGTGCATCCTCCTTTGCAGCCGTTTCCGCTCCCAGTCCCATTGGACTTGATACACTAGGAATTGCAGTCAGCGTGGTCCACCCTAACTCAGCAGTGGGTTATGCACTCGTTGCTCATGAGTTCCACAGTACTTTTGGTGTCTCAGTCGTTGGGTACGTCACCGTCTGCTTCGCGAAAAGCGGGCTTCCCTCACTTCCAGCAGAGCCTGCCACTATCCGTCAGGCAAGGGAGGCAAGTGATGCTGACCCCTAGGAAACGGCCATGCATGAGGAGCTCACAGCCTTGAACAAACACGGGATCTTTGAACTTCTTGATCTCACAGCGTAAGGTTTTTTCGGCCCGCTCGGTACTTCGGCGCAAGCTGAAGCCAGATGGCACGATTGACAGGTATAAGGCCCGGCTCACCGCCACAGAATCCTTCCAAATTCTAGACGTTGACTTTGATGAAACGTTTGCCCCTGTTGGACGATACACCATGGCCCGAGCTCTCTTAAGCCTGATCGTCCAACACGACTGGGAGCTGGAGCGAATGGACGTCAGCAATGCATTCTTGCACGGACGCCTTAATGACAAGATCTAGATGGTGCAGCCTCCACGAACAAGGTCTAGCGGATACGTAAAGCCCTCTACAGGCTTAAGCTGTCCCTCCGTTGTTGGAACCTGACGATCTCATCCACCATCAAGAAGGGTGGTTACCGTTGTAGCACTGTCGATCCAACTCTTTTCTTGTGTGCACCCTTCCATCCGTTTGTGGCCATTCTGGTCTACATGGATGATCTTGTCATCGCGTCACCTAGCCCCGATGTCGTTTAGTCAGTAAAGGCCCTGTTGCAGTCCACCTAAAAAATGAAGGACTTGGGTCCAGCACATGTGTTTCTCGGCATGGAGCTTGAGCGTGACCGCCAATGCCGAACGTTGCACGTGCACCAGGCTGCCTACATCCGCAGCCTGGGGGAGCACTTCTCCTCCTTGCCGGCAAACACCCCCATTGCATCCACACCGATGACTCCAGCTGGCCAGCACCTGCTGAATTCACTCAACACGACTCAGTTGGGAGACCCTGTCGATGTCACTGATTACCTTAGCATGATTGGATCTCTGATATACCTTGCCACCACCACCCGAGCGGACATGGCCTTCTCGGTCAACTTCCTTGCTCAGTTCTCCTAGCAGTCCCATCAGAGGCACCTTCAAGCTGCACTGTGTGTCGTCCGCTACGCACTGCCCACTACACGTGTGGGGCTGTGCTAAAAGTGGTTGTTGATGGGTACACTGGCAGTAACTTGGCTCATGATGCAGATGTACGTAGCCGCACCGGCTACATATCCCTCGTGGGTGGGACTGCTACATCATGGAAAAGTGGCAAGCAGGGTAGTGTTGCATGCAGTTCCAGTGAGGTTGAGTACGTCGCACTAGGCACAGGTACGTGTGAGAGTGTCAGGTTGTCTTGCTTGCTGTAGCAGCTTCGCGTGCCCATTCGCTGCATCACAATGCGCTGCGAAAATCAAAGCACTAAGCACATCAATCTTGAGCATCAGTTCGTGCGCAAGCGCATTGCCGCAGGAGAGGTCCAGCTTGTCTGGCTCAATACTTGTCAGCAGCGCGCAGATTTTCTCACCAAAGCTCTGAGTAGTGGAATGTTCAAGGCTGCTGTGCATGCGGTCGGCTTGTTGCGACCATGCCATGTCTGTGGCCGATGTGACAACTTCTTGTCTGTTATTTGTACCGTGACTCTCCGTGTGGTGTGTGGGCTGTTCGTCAGTGGGTCATGGGGGAGTGTTGGTTGTGGCTGTCAAATACGCAAGTGACCTCTTGACTCCATCCATTCACACACACCATCACTACAGGTGACTGAGCTCAAATGAATCTCAAGACGCACACGTTGCGGATCACACATTATTGTCACAGCCGGGTGCGATTTTGGCGTGAGCTAGTTCGTGCTCAGTTCTCTAAGAGAGAGTGTTTGCAGTTTTCAGCATTTGGTGATTAGCTATAACAGGGCTGAAACATGAGAGATAATACTTGAGAGATGCATGCTCCACATACGCTCGTGGTTGATATGGCTCCTTATTTTAACTGCTTTGCATGTTGTGCTAGTTTTGTAGCTCACTGCACTGGGTTGCTGATCTTGCGGGTCCACACTCTCGGTTGCTCTGATGTGTGAGAAACCTGATAGAATGCGTGTACGTAGGTGCTAGGCAGTAGGGCAGAAATCAACTGCAAGGTTCTGACTAGCACGACGCATCAACGCGTCTGGCTGCAAGCAAATGTGCATAGAGTTCTAATAACTGAGGCATGGGCAGCCTACATGGTGTCTCAGACCTAATGGGTGCACACACACGGGACGCACATGGGCGCACAATTTCTGGCAGGAAAAAACAGTGGCAGAAACACAGTTTTGGGTACAATTCCCTGCAGACAAGTCAGAACAGCAAGCCATCTAAACCAGAACGGCTGCATCGACAAGAGCTACAACATGATAGGCTACACGCCTACGTGTTGTCCCAGAGCATGAATCTAACTAAGAAAGATTTCTTCTGGACGCCCGTCCGGCTGCCAGTTTATCTGCCACCGTAGCCATGTCAGGGATCTCCAGGTGAATGGACATGAGCCGAGGGGTCACCGTAAGCCGTGTACAACATACACAACAACATTCCCCCATGACCGGAGGGTGATACACGTCCATGCACATGCAGAAACTAATGCTCGACAAGGCAAGATACACACAAAGGCTGTAGGCAACAAGCACAGCACAAGCAAGATGGCACATGAGGGGTCAACCTGCGACGGGAATGGGGCAGAGTCCCACGGAACGAGTGGCCGCATGAAACTTCGAACGATGCAAAGCCTTGGTCAGAAACTCAGCGCGCTGCCTGTCAGTACCCACGTTGATGACTCGATCTCACCACTATCAACCAGGTCACGCACGAAATGATGCTCGATGTTGATGTACTTTATGCGTGCATAAAACACACCTGAGTTCTTGGCGATTACCTCCGCGCTCATGTTGTCACGCTGAAACACCACGGGGGGAGTGGACTGACGTAGTTCACCAAACAGATGGACAAGCCACAAGCACACACTGCTCCGGCTACCAGAGCAACATACTCTGCCTCTGTACTTCTGCGTGCAATGCAGTCCTGCTTCTTACTACGGGAGGACACAGCAGTGCCCCCAATGAGGAAGACATAGCCAATGCGGTTCTTTCCATCTGGACTCCATCCCAAGTCACTGTCTGTGTACCCATCGAGCACGACGGATACCTATTTGCGGAAGCACAGACCAAAGCGCGCGGTAGACATGACATAATGCACACACTGGACGGCTGCCTCCAGTGTTCTCTAGCGTGGATCCTGCAAGAACTGGACGAGCAGGTTGACAGTGAAGGCAATGTCGGGCCGTGTCGTGGTGGCCAAGTACATGAGTGAGCTGATGGCTCGTAGGTATAGGGTCACGTTGTTTTACTCCCCCAGGTCAGCTGGGTCGTCCACCTTCAGGGCAGCCTGCCCTTTAGGGGTCAAGAGCGTGGAGGCAGTGCGGACAACAATAAGGAGATCAGCAAAGCGCTGCCCCATAGCCTCTGCATAACGTTCCTGATGGACGCGGAGCGTGCGGCAAACACGGTCGTGTACAATCTCCATCCCAAGAAAGACAGAGGCCTCGTCGAGGTCCTTCATCTTGTAGGTCGAGGAGATAATGGACTTGGCAGCGTTCTTTGCTTCTAGGTCGGGCGAGGCGATCAGAAGACCGTCCACATAAACGAGGATGGCACCGAGCGGCGCTGGGGGCTGTGATAGGAATATGGATGGGTCAGCGTCACTCTGAATGTACCCGGCGTGTCTCATCGTGCTGGTGATCTCCTGGTTCCAACAGCGAGGCGACTGCTTCAGGCCGTACAAGGCCTTCCGCAGCCGGTACACGCGACCGGTGCCATCCTTAAAGCCGGGTGGCTGGACCATGTAGATCTCCTCCTCAAGGTCCCCATTCAGAAACACGTTGTTGACATCCATTGGGTGAAGCTCCTAGTCGTGCTGAGCCACCTGGCTCAACAGCGTCAGCGTCATCGACATTTGGCCAACAGGAGCAAAGGTCTCGTTATAGTCAATACCAAGGACCTGGGAGAAGACCTTTGCCGTCAAGCGGGCTTTGTAGCGCTCCACCATGTTGTCTGGTTTGAGCTTCTTGCAGAGAACCCACTTGGTCTTTATGGCCTTGCAGTTCTTTGGCAAGTCCACCAACTCTAAGATGACGTGCTCATGGATGGCGTTGAGCTCAGCCTGGCCAACAACTCACCACTGCTAAGCGTCGGGGGCTGACAAGACCTCAAGCAGAGTGGTGGGATCGGGAGACAATGGTGGTGCACTGCGCGTGGCTAGGGCATACGCTGCACAGGGAGAGTCGATCATGACCATGGACTCAGCAGCGTCACGGGCAAGATCATGCTCGTGGGCAAGCAGTGCCATGCCCATGGCACAGCCAGGGTGAACCTCTGTGAGGTCGCGAGCACTCTGGCCGATGGCTTTTGTGCCTGGGTCAATGCTCGCAATGTTGCGCGTGGGGCAAGGTTGGAGTCGCCTGCCTGCATCACTACTGGCGGCCGGCGAGGTAGGGCGAGGGGCTAGGCACCTACCTTGGAGACTGCTGTCGACAGTCGAAGCAAGGTGTAGGCGCCCCCCGGGTGCCCATGCATAGGGGTCAGACGGGATAGGAGCAGTGGCCACCGCCGACTCAGATGCAGGTGTGGGCTGCACGGCAGGCACGTCAGCAGAGGATGGTGTGGCCGTAGCGGCTAGAGACGGCTCCGTGCTGGACGTGGACGCGTCAGTGACTGAGGACAGTGACGGCTTAGAGCCAGACGCGAACGAGGACGCATGAGCAGACAGGGCCGGCGACAGGGATGGCTCAGAGCCAGATGCGGATGTGGATGCAGGATTGGATCGGGGCATGGACAGGGATGGTTTAGATCCAGACGCGGACGCAGATGCAGACGCAGACTCAGGTGCAGGCTCAGATGCGGACTCAGATGGAGACTCAGACGCGGGCAGGGGCACAGAGGCAGGGGCGATAGTATGAGCAGCAGACGAGGACAACCCCTGGGGTATCTACGACGGAGTGACCACACTGGCCGTGGGCACTAAGCCAACCGCGACAGGGACCTCCTCCTCACGACAAGCCCCGGCACACCCAGGGGCATGAGCAGCGTGGAGAGCGTGGCTACGAGCAAGGTCGCGGAAGGTGAGATGCTAAAAAAGACAATGTCACGTAAATCCATGATGTGGCACCGCTCAGGGTCCTAGAACCGCTAGGCCTTCGACCACAGGGCCACTTCGACGAAGGCGTAGATGCGGCCCCGCGGAGAGAGCTTGCTCCCTTGTTGCTCCGGTGTGAACCAGACGCAGGCGAGGGAGCCCCACACATGAGCAAGGCGGGGATCGGCATGGTGGCCGTACCAGAGCTCGTAAGGTGTACGGTGGCCTGAGAGGGGGCCGTGAGAAATGTGGTTCCAGATCCAGGTCATGTACGCCATGCCCTCGAAGGCAAAGGCCTCAAGCATGGTGCTGTCGACGCGCATGGCATGGACCGCATCCTCTATGGTGCGGTTCCAGCTCTCCAAGACATCGTTTTGCTGGAGGGTGTCGGGAGCGGAGAGGTTGTGGAAAACACCCTGCCTTGTGAAGTGGCGCGCCATGTCACCAAGGAACTCGCCACCGCGGTCAGAGCGAAAGGTCTGAAGCGCTTGGCCGGCCTGGCGTTCAGCCAGAATAGCCAGACGCGGTCAGGTTGCGTCACTCTTCTCACGGAGACTGTTAACCCAGCGCATGCGCGTGAAGTCCTCAGTCAGCGTCAGGATATAACGACCTTGGTCCTCCTGAAACTCAACAGGGAGCGGGCCCATGAGGTCAGAGTGAACGAGCTCAAGGGGCCGAAGAGCCCTGGAAACTGACTCAGGACAGGCGGAGCGGTACATTTGGCCTTAAGCACAGGACATACAGTCGGTCATGGGTGGCGCCTCGAAGGACACAGCATCAAGACCGAGAGCTGGATGAGTGCGGATCATTCTGTCGACCGTCCCTAGGTGCACATGATAGAGGCGTTGGTATAGGAGGCGGTGGTGCTGAGGGGACAGAGCACCAGCGACGAAGACACATGCAATGGGAGAAAGATGTAACGGGAGGGCACTGACAGGTGACCCAAAGATGTGGCAGAGTTCATCGACGATCGTCCCACTGAGGACGGTCTCCTAGGTGTCGCGCACAAAGATGCGAGCATCAACAGCTGTGTGCATAATACCTAGGCCCATCTTGGTGCAAGTACGAACAAACAGTAGGCTGAGTTTAAGATCAGGGACAAAGAGGACATCGGAGATGTATACGGGACCAGCTGGCCCGATGAACTATACAACCCTAACACCCTGGACAGGGACCTCATGGCCAGCTGTAATGCGGACAGAGCGAACAGCACCGACGGGATGCAAGACGGCAAAGGCGTTTCGACGACACGTAATGTGATGCGTGGCACCAGTGTCAATGACCAAGGTGGCATCCGTGAGGCACGTACATGGGGCAACATGGCACTCGGCGACAGAACAAGGCACGGTAGTGGGGCGCTCGGCGGACGACACGACAGGCGAGCAACAGAGTGCACATGAGACGCATGCAACCAAGACACATCATCAGGTCTGTCACGCACACATGACTGTACAAGAGGACCACCACAATCATCATCACGCAACAGGACAGACAGTCCACAAGTTGTAGGACCCCCCGGCTCAGTCAACCCACTCGCACCTCCCTAGTATGAACGTAGGGCGAGAAGCTGGTGCAACTCGGCGATCGTCCTGTCCCGGTCGGCGAGCGCCTAGTCGCAAGGGTCGGCCGGGATGGGCAATGCGGCAGCGTGCTGCTCGGGAACCGTTATGGTCGTGGCGGCCGAGCGGGCTATCGCGCCGGACGTCTGGAGCAAGTGCACCTCGTACATCTGCTGCACTCCTTGCGTGAATTTGGCCCAGTCTAGTGGGCGGCCCGTCAGGCAAGTGCAGCCGGGGTAGGCGTGATCACCACCGCAGTTGAAGCACGCGAGTCGGCGACCCCCAGTGCTCCCTATGCAGCTGCTGCCGCCGTTGCTGCCGCTACTGTCGCCGCTGCTGATGCGAATGACGATGCTCGTGTTGGTGCCGCCGCTGGTCGAACCGCCACTGCTGCCACTAGCAGACGATCTGCGGCCCCTTTTCCCCTCAGCTGGTATCGCTATCGTTGTAGGCAACGGGGAGGAAGACGTGGCGGCAGCTGCAGCTGAAGCGGTGGCACAGCGGCCGCGGTTCGCTGCGTCCATGCCGGCGACCTCCAGGAAGTTGAGAGTAACCCAGCGTAGTAGTGTCCCGTCACTCTCCATGTCGCACAGCAAATTCTTGTCGAAGTTGCTCAAGACGCGCGCATAGTTAGGGTGGATGTTGTAGAGGATGATCTGGAGGGTTGGGTACTCCGTAGGGGCATCATCTCCCAGTTCCTCATGCAGCTGGATTGCCCGGCGCCAATAGTCAGCTGCGGACTCCTGAGAAGTCTGGCAGAGAGAGTTGAAGTCGGCGAGGCGCTGGGATGTCTGGGCCAAGGTGGCGCCCTCGAAGAGGGTGACAGTCAGCGCCCACGCCGCGCAAGAGTCACCTCACGAGCCGGTAAGTGGGTCGCCAAGGAAGCGGCTAAAGTCCTTGGTGTAGTCAGGAGCGGCCTTCATCAACCTAGAGGCGGCACGGACCGCCATCTGTGTCTGGGCGTGGTCATACGCATGGTAGGGGGTGAAGTAGTAGGCAAGGACCCCCTCGCTCATGGCCCACATGCGAAAGCACGACTCCCAGGATTTGTAGTCGTTCCCAGTCCGGAAGATGGGTGCGTCCGACTCAAGCCACTTGTGTGGCCTGACCGTCGGCAGGGCGACAGCCGAAGCCACTACGGGGCCGGGGGCATAGGAGGCAACCCCCTTGCCCAGACGAGCCCGCAAAGCCAGCTCCTCAAAGCTCAGAGGGCGACGAGTTGAGCACAGGCTGAGGTCAGCGCTGGAGCTCATGCCCTGGAGGGCGGCATTTGCCTCACGCGCTCTGCGGCGTGCCTCCAGGCGTATGAGGCGTGCACGCAGCAATTCCTCCTTGCCCTCATCTCCAGAGTCGGAGACAGTCTTGACGACTTCGTCATCATTGCCGCCATGAGCGAGGTGGTCCTCGCTCAGGTCTGCGCACTGATGCTACTGCTGGGACAGTAAGCCCCTGACCAGGTCCTACAGCTCAGCAACCTGCCTCGTCAAAGCCTGACGGCTCCCTGCCTGCAGGTCTTCCAGTGCGCGCACCTGGCGCGCCAAGGTCATCAGACTGGGCGGCAGCTGCTGCTGCTGCTGCTACGGCTACTGTTGCTACCGCCGCGATTGCTGCTAGTGCTGCTGTTGTTGTTGCTATTGTTGCTACTGCTACTGCTTTTGTTGTGGTTGTTGCTGCTGCTGCTGCCTCTGTAGTGACGTTGGCGGCGGCCGGCGTTGGCTGCTGACGGAGCTGCCCTCAACAGCTGCGTTTGTGGCAGTGCTATCGGGGGCTTGTTTCCGCATGACAGCCGGTTTTTTTTTCCTTTTTTTTGTATCACTGATCATTTCGGTGCTAGTGGGGTATCCCCACCCGGGGTTCTTCTCGAGGGCCTCACTCGTGGACTCCCCTTGTCCTTTTTTTTGTTTGGTTGTCTGGCTTAACCCACGAGTCGAGCCGAGTGGAAGGGGAGCTCGCTCCTCCCCCTCCCGCGCACTTGGCCGGAGGCCGACGGGGGGCCGACGTTTGGCCTGCACGCGCCGACTCGTGCGCCGGCGCTCGGCCGGCGTTCTGTCGTGCCCTCCGTCGGCACGACAGACCCGGCCGACGGGAACCTCCCATGGGGCAGGGTCCCTCGCGTCGGCAGCAGCAGCTGCTACAACAAGTGATGTTGCGGTTGCTACAACAACTGTTGCTGTGGCTGTTGCAGCTGTTGCGTCGGCTGCCGCAGCTACTGAAGCTGCTCGCGGCCGGTGCTGCAGCTGCTCGCTGCTACCGCAGCTGCCATTGCTGCTGCGGCTCTTGTTGCCACAGCCGCTACTGCTGCAGCCGTTGTTGGTGTTGTTGTTGCTGCAGTAGCTACAATGCTGCTACTACTGCGCTATTGCCGCTGCTGCACTGTAGTTGCTGCTCCCAGCTGCTTATGCCGCTGCACGCTACCGTTGTTCACAGCCGTCGCAAGCTGCTGCTGCCAGCTGCTTCTCCTTCCCTTTTTTTTGGCAACCAGACATGGCTGCTACTGCCACCCGGTGCTGCGGCTGCTACTCGGCGTGGCTGTTTTCGCTTGATCACTGCCGCAGCTCCTCTTGCTATGGTGGTGGCGAGTGTGTGGTGACGTCGCTGTTGCTAACGTCGGCTACGATGGGTCCCAGGATGCGGAGGCGGCGGTGACTCTCACTGCTGC
This sequence comes from Penium margaritaceum, assembly GCA_023375785.1. Taxonomy (NCBI): domain Eukaryota; kingdom Viridiplantae; phylum Streptophyta; class Zygnematophyceae; order Desmidiales; family Peniaceae; genus Penium; species Penium margaritaceum. Next base: position 170,139 of record SZWC01003539.1, read on the forward strand.
TGCCGGTGATGCGTCTCTGCAGCGCAAGTCAGCGAGAGGGGTCTCGCTGCTGTGATACCATGACAGAATGTGTGCAAGGAGGTGCTAGGCAGTAGGGCCAAAATCAATTGCAAGGGTCTGACTAGCACGACGCATCAACGCGTCTGGCTATAAGCAAATGTGCAGAGAAAGCTAACAACTGAGGCCTAGGCAGCCTAAATGATGTCTTAGACCTAGTGGGTGCACACACACGAGGTGCACATGGGCGCACAATTTCTAGCAGGACAAAACAATGGCAGAAATACAGTTTTGGGCACAATCCCCTGCAAACAAGTCAGAAGAGCGAGCCGTCTGAACCAGAATGGCTACGTTGACAAGAGCTACATCCTGATAGGTTGCACGCCTATGTGTTGTCCCACATCATGAATCTAACAAAGAAAGATGTCTTCTGGGCGCTCGTCCGACCGCCAGTCTTCTGCCACCGTAGCCATGTCAGGGATCTGCATGTGAATGGACATGAGCCGAGGGGTCATCGTAAGCCGTGTATAACACACACAACACCATGCTGGCTTGTGCCGACCGATTTGGTTAGACCATAGGGCGGCGACCAGGCCCCACGTCGGGCTACTCGTATGGGAGACCCAGTCAACTGGATGCTAAGAGCTCACCAGCTCTCGACTCTCGGTATATGTCTCTCGCCGTTCTTAGTACCTTCACCAGCTCCGTGCTCCACCCGTCGCTATGGATGTTGTGTGACCTTCACTTGCTTGAGAGAGTGTGTACAGGTGCCTTGCCACTAGCTTCACTACCTCACATGCGCAAAGGTGGAGAATACTTCATGTGAGCTTCTCCCCCATCACAACATCCCACTGACAAAGAACACCTCCATGCCCTCTGTATTCTCACGCATCACCCAATTTGCTTTGCTTGAGGATGACTGAGACGTCCATGTCACCGTCCACAACTTCGTTATGAGCCTTGAGAGGGGTGCAAACAGAAAGCCTGGCACAGTCAGATTGACTTTAATACATAGCCGCATCACCTTGCAGTTTGTGCAGATTGCTACACTTCCATTTCCTCTTCCTCTTGTTCGATGTGGACATCTCGTCTGATCCAACTTTTCCGGGATGGCTGCCGTAGCAGCCCTGGACAAAATCCTGGGGGCCTCCACCCTCAACCAGTCAGAAGCAATCTGACCCCAGTCTTCCACCTCCAGCACCCCTCTCGACGTCTCCTCCTATGACCTCACAACGCAATCGCTGCAGGGTCATCTGATCGCATCACCACCACCTTGTGCTCCCCATCGCCCGCATCACCGGTTCCGTCACCGCCCCTATCCCCTGCCTCCCCCGCCTCCTCATCAGCTTGCTCGGCCAAGGACTGCTTCTCCTCTCTCCTCTCCTGCTCCTGGCTCGCGCTATTTAGCTTAGGAGCGGCTGCTGCCGCCGCCATCCGCCGCCACAACACGACGAGCACCACCACTGCCGCAACCGCTGCTGCCACCACGCCCACCGTCAACAACGCAACGAACATGCTGCCCCCTTGCCAGCTATCGCCACTTGATGGAGCAGGAGAGCTGCAGCAGGAACAAACAGGAAGACAGCACCAGGACAGGGGATTAGACAGACGAAGCGAAGCTAGGGATCTGACTCACTTTGTCCCTTGTCATCTGCTGGATGCAGCAGGGGGATGCTGTAAAAAGTCCCCAGCAAGGAGGAACAAGAGCAGGAAGAGGGTCTGACAAAGCAGTTGAAAGGTCGCGTAGTCCAAAGTACTTTCGATACTCATTATGCAGCCTACAAAGCTGGACAGGGGGGAGGGG
>SZWC01003540.1:23570-55698 GCA_023375785.1 Penium margaritaceum
ACTTCCCCCCACGTTGGAATGCCAGGAAGGGCGCTTCGACAAGCCACCGTCGAAGCGCCTTCCGTCACTCCCGTTCGTGGGCATGGTGGGCGGCTCCACCATGGGTTACTTCGATGGCCATAGCAGGGGCTATACTACTCCGTTTTGGGCGTGCTTGGATGCGTTGGAAAGCTCTGATCATAGGCTATAAGAATCTGATGTAATCTCACTGAAGAAAACAAACAATTCCCACTTCGATTGAGTGCAACTGCTTGCGGCTCATTTCTGCCCATTCTTGACTGTGATCCTTGGACTCCACACTCTTCCACCTTGGTTTGCATTGGCAACTGAAGTAGCATCAGCGTGCTCCACAGAAGGCCAGGCATCCTCGTCGGTGCCCCCACTCCTCCTAGCCAGGACAGAATTCCTGACAATCAAGGGCCGGAGACCGAGAGGTGAAGGGGGCTCGAACAGACACATCAGCCTGGTGAGAGGTGCTCAGTGGCGTAGAAGTCTCCCCCATCCGCCGAGAACCCTCACAGGTAGGAACATGTGTGGCGGAGAGTGCCGTGATCGAAGTCAGGTCACAATAGGTGAGAAACTCAAAAAAGAGCACATCGTGTGACTCAATGACGAGACGAGTAGGGTCCCAGAAGCACCAGGCCTTCGATCGCGGGGAAATGCCTACGAAGGCACACAGGCGGCCCCGAGGTGAGACCTTGGACCCCTGCTGGTCCTCGGTGTACCACACGGAGGCCAGGGATCCCCAGACGCGAGCGAGACAAAGGTCAGCACGGTGTCCAAACCAGAGCTCGTACGATGTAATGTGGTCTGGAAGCAGACCGTGCGGGAGGAGGTTCCAGACCCAAGTCATGTAGGCGAAACCCTCAAAGACAAAGGACTCAGGGAGACCGCATTGAGACCGCATAGCACGGACCGCATCCTCCATGGTGCGGTTCCAGCGCTCGGAAACACCGTTCTAGTGAGGGGTAGCAGGAGCGGAGACCTGGTGAAAAATCCCGTGCTCACCAAAGAACCCGTCCATCTCGCTAAGGAACTCACCGTCGTGATCCGAGCGGAAAGTATGTAGCGTGTGACGGGACTGACGCTCAGCCATCACTAGCCAGAGTCAAACCGCAAGGGCGGCGTCACTCTTCTGACGCAGGCTGTAGACCCACCGCATCCGGGTAAAGTCGTCAGTCAGAGTCAGAACATACCGGCCCCGATCAGATAGGGACTCAACCGGGAGAGGACCGAGAAGATCTGAGTGAACTAGCTCGAGAGGCCGAAGCGCTCGGGAACGAGAGTCAGGGTAGGTGCATCGGTGCATCTTCCCATGAGCGCAAAAAAGACAGTCGGTCTTGGACAGCTTCTCGAAAGAAGCCACGTCAAGACCGAGAGCTGGCTGTGTCCGAATGAGCTTCAGCACAGTATCGCAGTCCACATGACACAGACGGCGATGAAGCAACCGCTGGTGTTCCGGAGACAGAACACTAGTGACAAAGACCCGACCGGAGGAGGAAGGGGAGCAAGGGGAGGAGGTCCGAGAGACGCGATACAGATCATCTACGACTGAGGCACGAAGGACAACAATACGAGTGTTGGTAGCAGCCACAGTCACTGAGTCTGCGGTATGCTCCACAGAGAGACCCATTAGTGTGTAGGCACGTACAGAAACCAGGCTGAGCTCAAGATCAGGCACAAACAACACGTCGGAAAGGTACAAGGGGTCAGACGGACCGTCGAAACATACAACCCCAACACCGTGGACTGGCAAGGACTGACACGAGCCTGTACGAACGGAACGGACAGACGTGACAGGACCGAGAACAACAAAATCACTACGACGACACGTCATGTGATGAGTGGCACCAGAATCGATGATCCAAGTGCCACCGGAGTCACGACTAGTGGACGTCACTGTACAATGGGCAATGGAACACTCGGCATCAGAGGGACACTGAGCCGTCAGTGGGGATGAACGACACAGGGCACAAAGATGAGACTCGTGAACCCAATCGGTACAGTCAGGCCCATCATCATCACATCCTGACTGTGCTCCCCCACACGCGTCGTTACGATCCACAAGAATGGACGGATTGACAGTCTGTGGACCACCTGAAGATGACAACACACTCGCACCTCCCTCAAAGCGGAGTGCCAGAAGGTGTCGGAGCTCAGCGATGGTGCGGTCGCGTGGGTCCGGATCACTGCTACTCGCCGGTGAGGAAGCGGGAACAGCTGCAGTCGTGGCCGCCACACGTCTTGCAGATGGCGAGGATGACGTGCTCGACGTGGAACGGAGGGCGTGTGCAACCTGGAGCCCATGAGTAATCCGCGCCCAGTCGAGCAACTGTTGGCACTCGGTGTAGGGATGGGCGCCTCCACAGTTGTAGCAGTGAACACAACGTCCACTGCTACCACTGGATGACGACTGCTGCTGTGACTGCTGATGACCTGATCCACGCTTCCCCTTCTTCTTCTTCCCTTGAGCTTCTGCTGCAACACCCTATGTCTGAGAAGGTGTGGGTGGGGCCAAAGAGGAGGAGGAAGATGAGGACATGATGGAGGATGAAGAAGGATTCTGTAAGAGGGAAGATGGCGGTTATGTGACAACTGTTGCAGCAAGAGAAGTCTCCTAATGGGTCACGGCTACTTCGCGGGCTAAAGTCACCTGGAGGAAGAGCTGATACGCCTAGGGGAGAAGTTGCAGAGTGGCTGAAAAGGGCTCGAGGATAGCATCGCTGTACCATGTGAAGATGTCAGTGTACTCAAGGCAAACTCCAAGCATCATCGTACGGAGCGCCCACAGATGTGTGCCTCCTGAGGTCCGAAGGCACGTGTAGATGCGCATGGCGAGTTGCCAGTAATCGGATGCAAGCTCTGCAGGTCCCTGACGGAGAGAGTGGAAGGCATGAATGTGTGCTACACGAGTGGCGTGCGTCTCCGCGGCCAGCATGGATAAGGCCAGATCCCAACCTCCACGTGGATCGGCGCCGGTGCCTGTGCCGGCCTCGCCAAGGAAGGGGCGGAAATCGACGACGGTCTCGCGTGGCATGGCATAGAGGAGTCCGCGTTTCGCCTTGGCTGCTGTCAACACCTGTGCTGGATCTGTAGGCTGATACGGGCTGTGATAGTAGGGCCACACTCCCTCTGAAGTAGCTCAAACCTGAAAGAGGATCTCCCAACAGTCGAAGCCGTCTCACTGATGTACCTTGGAGGTGGTGTCTCAAAATCCTTGGGTTGTCGCTCCATGGGAAGAGCAACTGCAGGCTGAGGAGGACGAGAAATGGGGAAGACTCCTGGAAGGGGATAGTCACTGGGATAGTCGGGTGATGATCGTATCGGAGGAAACCAAGGAGATCTGGTGCCCGTCTGCAGCTGACGAAGGCGCTCCTGATGAACTCGAATCTCATGATCCGGGGAGTCGCCTGTGATGCTTGGCATGAATGGATCATCATCCAAAAGGTCAGGAGGTGGTGGGTCAGGTCTACCTCCTGTCACTGGTGCCTGAGCTGACTGCTGTGTAGAGATCGCAACGCCGGCAGCTCCCTCGGAAACCTGCCGTGGGATAGTGGACTAGGCACGCAGAAGCTCAGTCAACATGCGGATGGCATCAGTCTGCTCCCGCTGTAGGAGACGCATCTCATCCTGCTGGCTCCACAAGTCCTCAATGGCCTGCGAGCGTGGGCTCAGGACCCCAGAAGAAGAGGAGGAGGGATCATCTGTCCCCTCCCCCTTGTTGTCAGACAAGTTCATGTCGCCTCTCAGTATGAGTCGACAGGTCAGGTTTTTCAGATTTCAAAAGTGTCAGCGTTTCTCGAGGAGTTGAGATGCTGGTAACTTTTGACTGTCCGGCCAAAAACTTGGCTAAGTATGGTGCTGACGTCAGCAGGTGGTTGCTGATGTCAGCACGACATGATGACTTAAGCAAGCCAAATTGCTGATGTCAGCTTGACTCCCTCCCCCCCCTTTTTTGTTGTTTTTCTCTCGCGGTTGTGCGCGAGCATGAAGCCGCTCCGCGGCGGCTGCGCGGAAGCTGCGCAAAAGCTGCGTAGCAGCTTTCTCTCAGCTACTGCTGCAACTGTGCTGTCAGCTGCAGTAGCAGCTGCGTGGCTGCGTGCGAGGCAGCGGCAGCAGCGGTTGCGCAATGCGCTGCTACTGCTGCGCGCTGCGGCTGCTGCTTGCTACCGCCGCCAAGCGCTCTTGCTCCTCCCGCTGTTGCGCTACTATTGCTACAGCTGCTGTTGCTCTGCTACTACCGCCGCGGCTGCTGCTGCTGCTGCTGCACTGTTGTTGCCGCCGCTGCTGCTGCTCTGGTGCTGCCGCCATTGCTGCCGCTGCGCTACTGCCGCTGCGCTGCTGTCGTCTCGGCCGCCGCTGCGGCTGCGGACGGCGGCTGCACTCGTTGCAGCTGCCACGCACTGCTGTAGCTGCTGCTACGGCGCTGCTGCTGCTGCCGCCGCTGCTGCTTCTGCTCTGCTGCTGTGCCGCTATAGGCACGGTGGCAACGCTATTGCTACGGTCTCACGTGATGGGTGTGGGCTGTGTCGACGGCGACCCGCTCTCTCCGACAGGCCCCAGTGGATGTGCTGCAGCAGTGACTCTCACTGCTGCTGCTCTACTATGTCTCTGCTGCGCAACTCAGTGAGAACTGTCTCACTACTCTGATACCATGAGAAGATGCTTGGAAGCTTCCTAGCAACACTCGCGTTGACCAGGCGTCAGTGCCTGATTAGACGGTGACGACAGTCACAAGTCATGCACGCAACGGCAAGAGTTTGGCCACGGGACAGAAGGCAAAGTGTCTGAATGCTTCAATAGCATTTGCAGAGAGAGAATGACAAATGACAGGTCCATGGCATAAACATCTGCCGCGGCGCACAGCGGGTGTCGCACGCGGCGGTCCAAGAGCTGTCCTAAAACCGGCCAAAACCACTGTTTTGGCCATAACTCTGCGCACACATGTCAGAATGCTATGCCGTATGAACCTAGACGTGCAGGATCACAAGACGGACGCTACGAATGGTCACATGCATGCATCCATCATCAAACGGTGGACACACAATGCAAAAACATGCAAATCAGGCTCATGGCCAGTCCACCAAAAAGACTCCTGCAAGCTTCAGAAAAAACAACAGGGAGTCCCTGCAGTGTCCGGGGCTCTGGAACGGTAGTCGGCCAGCTCCAAGCTGGTAGTCCGCCGCCAGTCATCGCACCGGTGTCACCAGGGCCCGCCTCAGGGATCTACACGAGTATGGACACGGCCGAGTGGTCACAGTAGACTATAAAAGAACGTCACAAATCACTACAAACTCACCTTGCGTGGGTCCGTTGCGTAGAGCTCATCGTTCTACATGTTCTGGTGCAGACAACGGGTGATTCTGACATTTGCAGTGAGTTACGGCCAAAACTGTGGTTTTAGGCCAGTTTGAGCAGGTACGAAAATAGTGCCGTCCCTAGTGACTCTAGGCATTCAGCAATTATTTAGGTTGATTGTTGCTCAACTGTCACTCCCTCTGTATATGTTTGTTAATAGGAGCACACTTGACACTGTGTTGTGTCGTCTAGCCAAACCTTTGCCGTTTTGTGTCCAACTTGTGGTGAGGCCGCAAGCTGACTGAACGCTGACCCTCAATAAGTGGCAAGCATGCTAAGAAGTTTCCTAGAATTGTCTCATGATGTGTTCTTTGGGTTCCCATGCTGCCGCCATAGTCGTGCAGTTCGTAGTCCTCACCATTGCAGCCCTGCGATACAGGATGGCATGATTGTGTGTTACTTTTGCAAGACAATAAACTTGAAGAGGTACCCAGTACCTGACCTTGAAAAGATGCAAGGAAGCTTCCTAGCAACACTCCCGTTGACCAGGCGTGAGTGCCTGATCAGACGGTGACGACAATCATAAGTCGTGCACGCAACGGCAAGAGTTTGGCTAGGGGACACAAGGCAAAGTGTCTGAATGCTTCAATAGCATTTGCAGAGAGAGATGATAAATAACAGGTCCATGGCCGAAATACCTGCCGCGGCGCACAGCGGGTGTCGCACGCGGCGGTCCAAGAGCTGTCCTAAAACCGGCCCAAAACCACTGTTTTGGCCATAACTCTGCGCACACATGTGAGAATGCTACGCCGTCTGAACTTAGACGTGCAAGATCACAAGACGGACGCTACGACTGGTCACATGCATGCATCCATCATCAGACGGTGAACACGCAATGCAAAAACATGCAAATCAGGCTCATGGCCAGTCCGCCGAAAAGCTCCTGCAAGCTGTAGGAAAAACAGCAGGAAGTCCCGGCAGTATCCGGGGCTCTGGACGGTAGTCGGCCAGCTCTAAGCTGGTAGTCTGCCACCAGTCGTCGCACCGGTGTCACCAGGGCCCGCCTCAGGGATCTGCACGAGTATGGACACGGCCGAGTGGTCACAGTAGACTGTACAAGAACGTCACAAATCACAACAACAACGGGACAGACGATGCCTTGAATGGTGGAGAGATGGTGTAGAACCACTTCAACATGTACAAGTTAGAGTTTGAAAAGGTTCGAAATACAACGGTACACATTGTTTTGCTCGATAGATCAGCGTTGTCCATAATCGGAAACGAAAGAACAGCGGTGCCCATGTTTTCAAATGTGGGAGCGAAAACGGAATCAATCTTCGCTCTCGAAGTCAGACGTTGCCGACTTTGAGGGTAAGGTCATTGACTTCAGACACTGGCCTCACCGACGTCAGAAGTCACCATGTTGCGAGTTTTGGAGTTTGCAAGTGCAAACTCCAAAACTTGCACGTTCGCAAGGGTGAATGCACGAACTCTGAGCAAACCCCCTGTTGAACTAGGGGGTTTGGGTTAAAATTTTCCACTTGCCTGGGCACTTGCCGGGCCCCGCGGTAGCGTGGCCCGGCAGATCCCCTTTCTTCTATCATTGAGTGCGCCGCATCTCGCAACCCCCCCCCCCAATATTCGACAAACCCCTAGTTACACTGGGGGGATTTGGTTTTATTTTTTTACTTGCACGGGCATCTGCCGGGCCCCGCGATAACGGAGCCCGGCTGATTCCCTTTCCTCTATCACAACGTGCGCCACATCTCGCAGCCCCCCCCAAACCTTCGACAAACCCCCTAATTAAAGTGGGGGGTTTGGCAGGGTCATCCCGAGCTCGGAGGGAGGTTTTGCTGTGAAACCCCTATTGCGAGCTCGCGATGACGGGCAAAGTTCGACTTCGTCCTCGAAGTCAAAATCCATCTCAAGTCTGTTAAATACAGGAAATATATGTCAGTCGTGCCCGTTTTTGCTCGAATAACGAAAAACATGGGCATCGCTGTCATTTCGTTTTCGACTATGGACAGCGCTGATCTTGTTGTTGTGTCTGTCTCGGTGACCTTTGGACTTGACGCCACTCACTCGCAGGCACAATGTGGTGGCCCACAACTACCTTGGCACACTCAGCTTCCCCTTGCACAACTCAGTGTGCTTACATGAATTTTCTTGGTGGCCAGCTCCCAGAGTTTGTTTTATGAGTGACCTTGCTCTTGCTCTTTCTTTAATGTTATTGTATAGGGCTGCTTTTTCTGCTTCCGCTACTTCTTTCGGTTCGTCATTGTGACAACCGAGCAGCCCGTATTAAACCCAGGACCTGGCTCTCTCTTGTCTGGAAGATAGTGACAAATTAGTTGATATTTTCTACACCCTAGGTGACAGGCTTGCGCAGAGATGCATGCGCGTTGCCTAGGCAAGGGAGGATATCTATCTCCCTCGCTCATTCCTGGATACTCTGCTCCACTTTTTCAAGCATATCTTTGCCGTCTCTCAGTCGTTTAAAGCGCCGTCTATCACATTATGTTCATCACAGTGTGTCCTCTCACATAGTGTGTCTCTAAGGAGGTTCTCTCATTCCCTCAGATCTATCGACCGAAACGATGGGTACGTTAGTACTCTGTCGGTTTGAAAACGAACGAAATGAGGCATACCTACTTCTAAGCGTGCACATGCGCATGGCTGCCATCAACCAGGTATCTGAATATGACTGCCCGACTGCGTTTGCAACGTTGGTATCATGGTATGGTCCAGTTTTCAGGCAAAACGGACAACGCCCCGGTTTTAGGCTGTCGGGCGTCTGGCACGGCTCACTGAGAAAACCCTGCCTGCCAGAAAATAGGTCTAGGACTATTTTCTGATTGGCTGGTTAGCTGAGTAACAAGTTCTACACTAGTGGGGGGGAGCTAGAACTTGGAGGGGTCTCCCATTGTTGCTAATTCTTCATTCCTAATCAGTCACTTTCAGTTTTCAGCTGCTTTCTGGCGCTAACACTGGCGCGCGCATTTCTGAGTAACAAACCTAGAGCTTCCAGACTTAGACTCTAGAGGAGTAGACTGAGGGGGCAGCAGACTTAAGCAACGAGGGTGAAAGCCCGCACGCTTCATCAACAACGCTGCTGCCCCAACCTGCTGCCTAGGATTTTTAGCTTGGTATCAGAGCCAGAGCTTAGCAACAGCAGTGGAAGACTGGCATACAGGTGCCAGACAACGCTGACGGACTCCCATACGCACCAGTGCACAGGAAATGCAGCCGGATTCTTTCTAGCAGCATTCACCCGCCTGGTGGCGGTGTGAGATTTTTTCCCACGGCCACTGGGCCAGGGGAAATGGTGCCGAAATTGTTTCTACAGTGCTGACCCCCACGCGTGACGCGAGGTGGTGAGCGGCAGGCCGCGTCCGACACTTGCGGGCAACGACGCATGCTGCAACGTCACCCAGGTGCAGTGACTTGCACCAGCACGCAGTAGCAGCAGTCTCTAGCACTGGCAGCTGCAGGCAACGGCAGCAAGCAGTGGCAGCAGCAGCCAGCAGCAGCTACGTGCAGCAACAATAGCAAGGAAAAGCAACAGCTCACAGCAGACTGCAACAACTCACAGCAGCCCGTAGTAGCAGCCGCCCGCAGAAGCAGCTCGTAGCAACACGAGCCCGCAGCAGCAGCCCGTAGGAGCAGTGAGCAGCAGCGATAGCAAGCAATAGCTATAGCAGCATGCAGCAGCAACAGCAAGCTGCAACAGTCGCAGCAGCGAGCCGCAGTAGCAGCCAGCTGCTATAGCAGCAGTAGCGAGCAGCTACCGACAGAAGCTAGTAGCAGCTGCTGTTGCGCGCAGCCCGCAGCGAGCGAGTAATGAGCAGCAGTCCGCTGCTGCCAGTGAGCAGTAGCCCGCTGCCAGCGAGTAGCAGCCCGCTGCCAGCAAGCATGAGCCCTTTGCTCGCAGAAAACAGCGGACAACTGCCCGCTGTCACAGACAAAAAAGAGAGAAAAAAATCCCCCACCCCATTAGCTTCTCAGACGCGGCTGCAGTAGCTGCCTTAGCTGCTGCAGCAGCCATAGCAGCTGCAGCAGCCTGCGTCAGCAGCAATTGCTACTGCAACTGCAGTTGCAATAGCAACAACAGCAGCAGTAGTAGCCGTAGTCGCAGCAGCAGCAACAGTAGCAACAGCAGCTGCTGAAGCAGCAACAGCAGTAGCAGTAGTAGCATCAGCAGCCGCACCTACATCAGTAGCAGTAGCAGCAACAGCGGCAGCAGCACCAAAAACAACAGCAGCAGCAGCAGCAGCAACAACAATAGCAGCAGCTGCTGCAGTTGTAGCAGTAGTTGTAGTGGCAATAGCAGTTACAGCAGCGGCCCTAACAACCGCCACTGCTGATGTCAACATCATGATACTGACGTCATTCCTGACGTCATTGCTAACATCATCAACACACCAAGAAAAAGGGGGAAAGGGAAGGGGGAAGACAACCAAAGGGTGGTTAGAACGCCCACCGTCCTAAGTCACTTGTGAGATCAAAAACAAAACACAAGAAAAAACAAAGAAAACCAAGGGGCACCAAACCATGGCTGGTAGCCCCAGTGGCAAGGGGTCCTCCTCTGTTGGGGGGACCCCCAACCCCCCTTTCTTGCAGCGACTGCAGCAGCAGCAATAGCAGTAGCAGCAATAGGAGTAATAGCAGCAGCAACAGCAGCAGCAGTAGTAGCAGTAGTAGGAGCACTAGCAGTAGCAGTAGCAGCAGCATCAACAGCAACAACATTAGTAGTAGTAGCAGCAGCAGCTGCAGCAGGTGCAGCAACATCAGTCCACTAGCATCGTTTGCGGCAGCCCTAACCCCCTCGCTGCTCTTCAGCAACAGCTCACCGCCTTGACGCAGCAGCTTGCAACGGTGCGACCATTAGCCTCCCGGACTGCCACCAGTGCGCCGCCATCATTTATCCCTCCACGGCACGCCAACCCAGCTGTGTCTCCTCCCACGTACTACCTGGCACAACAGCAGACTCAGCGCCAACGGCAAGCATTGACCTCCGTCCTTGGCCCCACTCTGGGCGCCGGCCATAGGTAGAAGGACTTTGAGACGCCGCCGCCGCTTCAAGCTGGCGAGTTGTTCCGGAGCAAGGAGCTCAGCTTTTAGATGTGGGCGCAGGGTGAGGGCCTGTGGGCATACTACACCGTCCCGTATGACCCCAACTTGGCCGACCAGTTATATGACGCTAATCGTGTTGTACGTGCTCTAGTCCTTTTCGCCCCTCCGGCATCCCGCCTCGCCATTGAGCCCTTCCTCGGCGACTTCAGTGCTGGCGCCACCCCGGACCCGGCAACCGCATGGCACGTCCTCACTCATCCCCATCGCCTGTCCAGCGAGGCTGAGAATAGCCGCTTGCTGCGGGAGTTCAACTCCCTGCACATGGGGGAGACCGAGACAGTCACCTCCTACTGGCAGCGGACGGAGGACATCCTTCGTCGCCTCGTCAAGTTTGCCCCACCCTCTCTGGCCGCGCTCCTCACCATCAAGCGCGGTGCCACCTACGCGTATGCGGACGTCTTTGTGCACTACTATCACGACGTCCTCTCCACCATGGAGGCCCAGGGAACCCTCATGCCCTAGGCATACGAGCTCTTCCTCCGAATTGAGGAAGCTCGTCTGGAGTCCCAACTCCAGTGCACGGAGGCTCTCGCCTCCTCTGTCGTTGCCTCTGTGGCCGTCACCTCCCCCGTTGCAACTACCTCATCGCCGTCGGGAAAGAAGAAGTATCGGAACAAGAAAGGAAAAAATCAGCAACAGTAGCAGCCGTTGACCAGGTCCAGCGGTGGAGGCTCGGTCTGCCACAACTGTGGCCAGCCCGGGCACGGCTGGTACACGTGCCCTCTATTGACGGACGAGGCGCGTGTCATTGCCACCATGCGTCGCCATCAAGAGCGCCGTCTCGCCTCTGCCGCCGTCGTGGTCGCCGGCGTTGACGCCTCAGCCTTGTCCAACAGCTCCACCACTCCGGTCGCTTTGCTAGTCCAGCCGACTCCTGCGTTGTAGCCACACCATCTGTAGCTGTGGACGCCTCCGTTTCCTTCGTTGACACAGTCCTCCTCCTACCCAGGCTTCGGCGCCGTCACTCTGCACTCCGTCTACACTCCCGGGCCGTCCTCCCGTGAGCGTCAGCTGGAGCAGTTCATCGTGGTTTAGCTCGGCCTGCCTCGCCCTCCTCCCCAGGGAAGTGCGAGTTGCATCACCTCTTCCTCCCCTGGCTAGCCTTGAGTGAGTGAGACTGAGCTGCGGTTGTGTCCCGTTTCCTTGTCTATCTCGTCGTCTGCCATGGCCTCCTCTACCCCTCTTTGTGATGATGTTGCGTGGCTTGACGACTAGCAGTCTCGGTTCGTGCCTACTTCCACTACGTCTGCGTCCCTTGCTTGCTGCCATGTGACCGTTAGTAATCTGGCGACCCCGGTCAAGGACCCTGCTGAGACCTGGATCATCGACTCCAGGGCCACGCATCACATGACGGCTTCTCGTGAGGCCTTTAATATGCTCGGTCCAGTAGGCGATGTCTCCAGTGTTTGGACTGGCTCCGGACGGGTGTTGCCTGTCTGTGGTGTTGGCATCGTTCGCTTCCGTGGTCCTTCCGGTGACGTCTTTCTGACCGATGTCCTCTTCGTCCCTGGTCTCGAGCTCAACCTCTTGTCCATCACTGCCCTTTATCGCATGAGCATGGAATTTGTGCACTCGCGTGGTGTTGACACTATGTCGTTGCGTCCGTCTGGTCTTGTCGTACCGCACACCACCGCCCGTGGTAACCTGTGACATGTACCTCGCCTCTCCCCCTCTCCTGTGTCCCACTATGTGCATTGATTGCGCTCAGGGGAAGATGTACCGGTCCACGTACCCTTTGTTTTCCTCCTGTGCATCTGCCCCTCCTGACCTCGTCCACTCGGATGTCATGGATCCTCTCCCCACCGCGTCCGTTGGCGAGCATGGCCGCTCTGTCCTCACCCTCACTGACGACTATTCTTGCTACCGCTGGGTCTTCTGCCTTCGGTAGAAGAGCGATGTCGCCCGAGCCGTCCAGGACTGGCTTGTCCTTGCGGAGCGTGAGTGTGGCCGTTCTATTTCCCGCTTTTGCTCCGATCGCGGTGGTAAGTACATGGGTGAGGCCACGACCTTTCTCGCCTCCCGCGGGATCCACTATGAGACATCTGCGCCTTACAGGCCCGTCCAGAATGGTGTCTCCAAATGGTGGAACAGTACCATGGCCGACGCCGTCCGCACCATGCGGGTCCAGTCCGGTCTCTTGGATGGCTTCTATTTTGAAGCCATGGCCTACATGACCTGGGTGTGGAACCGGATTCCCCACGGTCCCCTTCTCCGCCAGTCCACGCCGTACCAGCATTGGTGTGGTCAGCGCGCTGACCTCCGCCCGGCCCGCGTCTAGGGCTGTGTGGCCATTGTGTGGCTACCCGCCCCGTAGCAGGGCGGCAAGCTCACCCCCCACAGACGTCCTTGTACCTTCCTCAATGTCTCACGTCAATCCAAGGCCTGGCGCTTCTGGGACCCCTCCCGGCACTGCATCGTTGAGTCCTAGTATTCCCTCTTCTTCTAGGACCTGTTTCCTCGCGACTTCATTCACTCCGGCTTGTCTATGTCTATCCCGTTGCATGTGGGATTGGTGAGTCCGTCCTCCATCCTACCACTTCCGGGTGACACATCCTTCAGTCCCTCTGAGCTGGCAGCCCTAGTCGCGTCCACTAGCTCCTCTGAGCCGGCAGCCCCAGTCGCACCCACTGGCCCCTCCGGGCTAGCAGCTCCAGTCGTGTCCACTAGCCCCTCCGGGCCGGCAGCCCCAGTTGCGTCTGCTGGTCCCTCCGAACTGGCAGCCCCAGTTGCGTCCACTGGCCCCTCCGGGCCAGCAGCTCTAGTCGCGTCCGCTGGCTCGTACGGGCCAGCAGCCCCGGTTGCATCCCCTGGCCCCTTGGGGCCTGCAACCTTGTCCGCCTCTATTGGCCCGTCAGACTCAGTGCCATCGCCTGCCCTGCCACGCTACACACGTGGCCCAAGCGGCAGCCTCCGACCCAGGCCTTCGCTGAGTACGCAGACCGTCGCACCGTGCTCCGTGGCACTTCGACCCCTCCTTGCTCCACGTGTCTCCTCCACTCCCACGATTGTGAGTGGGGACCGTGGCACCAAGGCTTGACCACCTGCGCCATCATTGCACACCTTCACCCAGGCTCTGCACTGGGCTACGCCATGCTTCATCACGAGCATTGGCACGGTGTCGTGGCTACATCCACATGCATCCCACCTGGGGCTCAAAATGCACACGCTCTCTCTGTCCGCTCCACAGCAGGCCCTGTGGACCCAGCCACCCTGCACGAGGCATGAGCCTCTCTTGAGGCCGCACACTGGGACGCTGCCTGTGCCGATGAGCTCACTGCTATCCAACAGTACCACGTGTACGACCTCGTCGACCTTCCTCCAAGTTGGAAGGCCATCGGCGCCAAGTGGGTCTTTTGGTGCAAGTGGAAGCTCGACGGGTCCTTGGACAAGTACAAGGCCCACCTTACAGCCAAGGGGTTTTTCCAGATTCTTGAGGTCAAATACGACCAGATCCTTTCCCCAGTTGGCCGATTCTCCACGAGCCGGGCGCTCTTCAACCTGGTCGCCCAGCATGCGTGGGAGTTGCATCAGATGGATGTGAGCAATGCTTTTCTCCATGGTTCACTGGAGGGTGAGGAGCTCTACATGGTGCAACCCCCAGGCTTTGACGATGGCACTGGAAGATTCTGGCGACTGCGTAAGGCCTTCTGTGGCCTGAAGCAGTCGCCTCGGTGCTGGAACCAGGAGAACCAGGAGATCAGCAGCACGCTCCTTCGTGGCGGGCTACAACGCAACACCGGTAACCCCGCATTGTTTGTCAGTCCGCGAGGCCAGACTCTTGCTGCTGTCCTGGTTCACGTTGATGATCTCCTCATTGCGTCGCCAAACACGACTGCCATCCAGCGTGTTAACGACTTGCTACACGTCGCCTACCAGATGAAGGATCTCAATTCTGCCAGAGTCTTCCTGAGCATGGAGCTCGAGCATGATCGCTTCGAGGGCGTCCTGCACATCCACCAGGCCGCCTATGTACAGACTCTGTCCACCCGCTTTGCGGAGGACCTGCCACTTGTGCCGAGCGCATCCTCACCAAAGTCACCCGATGGCCAGGTGAAGCTGAAGAGTCCTAACCCAGCTGTTTTGGGGGAGCCAGTTGACGTGACCACGTACCTGCGAGTCATCGGGTGACTGATGTTCCTAGAGACGATGACGTGCCCAGACATCGCATTCGCCGTCAACCTCCTGGCCCAGTTTTCTCAGGAGCTGCGTCACCTCCACTACGAGGCCGCGATCTGAATACTGCGCTATGTCGTCTTGACTCCTTGGCAAGGTCTCATGTTCCGCCGTCAGTTGTCTGTTGTCACGGTGGGCTACACCGACGGTGACTGGGCCGCCAGTTCGGACGATAAGAGTCACACGGGCTGGATCGTTCTGATTGGCGGCACAGTTGTATCCTAGCCCAGTGGCAAATAGGGGTACATTGCATGCAGCACTGCTGAGGCTGAGTACGTTGCTCTTGGCTCACATGCGTGTAAGAGTCTGTGGTTGTGTCGTCTGTTGTCCGAGTTTCGTCAGTCTGTCAGATCCATCATTTGCATTGTGACAATGAGAGTGCCATGGCCATTGCCAACAATAACGGCGTGCATCACACACGCACAAAGCACATCAATGTTGAGTATCACTATGTGCATTCGTTGTTGCATGACGGTAGCATCAGCATCGTGTGGGTTGAGACAACACGGCAGTTGGCTGACTTCTTGACCAAGGCACTGAAGCGCAACTCGTTGAAGAAGCCTGCGAGTTTGGTCGGCATGCGTCTATGAGTGGCTCTCTTTTTCCCTGCTTGTGTCTCTGCGTGGCCTGGGGGAGTCTGGTCGTTGTCTGTGTCTCTGCCCGCACATGTGCACTATGCTTGTGAGTCATGGGGGAATGTTGTTTTTTGTGCATCTCTCATTGTACTTTGTTGTGTCCTCCCGGCTTGTGTACATTGGAGTGCAAATGACTGACAGCGAGACTCGACGCTACTGGAGTGTCGCTCGGTGGAGCCGACGCGTGCTGAGGTCCACTCACCGTTCGCTGGAGCCTCCTCCCTCCGACGATGCGCTCAGCTCCATCAGCAAGCCTCCTCGGCGGTCGGGCCACCGGCGGTCACTGCCACTGCAGATGCTGTCTGCATGCACCCAGCGTTGTTTTTGGTTGTGGCATTATGTCTGTAGCATCATGCTGTGCCTAGGGTCCATGGCTCCTGCTGTGTGGCCTTGTTTGGCATCACTGATTGTCGTAGGAACTGCCTGGTTTTGGGCAGCCATAACTCTTTGCTGCTATTTTCCTAGCTGATTCTGACCACACGACTGCGTTTGCAGTGTCGGTATTAAGGTATGGTCCAGTTTTCAGGCAAAACGGACGACGCCCGGGTTTTGGGCTGTCGGGCGTCTGGCAGGGCTCAACGAGAAAACCCTGCCTGCCAGAAAATAGGTCTAGGACTATTTTCTGATTGGCTGGTTAGCTGAGTAACAAGTTGTACACTAGTGGGGGGGAGCTAGAACTTGGAGGGATCTCCCATTGTTGCTCATTCTTCATTCCTAATCAGTCACGTTCAGTTTTCAGCTGCTTTCTAGCGCTAACACTGGCGCACGCGTTTCTGAGTGACAAACCTAGATCTTCCAGACTTCAACTCTAGAGCAGCACACTGAGGGGCAGCAGACTTACGCAACGAGCGTGGAAGCCCGCATGCTGCATCAACAACGCTGCTGCCCCAACCTGCTGCCTAGGATTTCTAGCTCATGCATGATAAAAGCAACCATCTGCCCAACATTCACGACAAAATCAACCAGCCGCCCACCCCTTTTTTCATGCTGGATCTCAGCACGTGTTTTGGACCTGACATGGAAAAAAATGAAATGGTGCAACTGGCTGATATGTAGGGAATGAAAAAAGTTATGTCATGCGTCAATGCTACATGGTATGTGGCGAGAACATGACATTTTCTTTACCGGTTTTGGGTTCCTCGGGTGTTTTTCTGTGTATCATTGGCATATGGGTTGTTTTTTTGTACGGCGTTGTCATATGTGTACTTTCTATGCGACGTTGTCATATGCATTATTCTTCGTGCGGCATTGTCATATGCATCATTAAAAGGAAAGGCTAGGCAGCTGGTTGGGGCAGCAGCGTTGTTGATGCAGCGTGCGGGCTTCCACGCTCGTTGCTTAAGTCTGCTGCCCCCTCTGTGTGCTGCTCTAGAGTCAAAGTCTGGAAGCTCTAGGTTTGTCACTCAGAAACGTGCGCGCCAGTGTTAGCGCCAGAAAGCAACTGAAAACTGAAAGTGACTGATTAGGAATGAAGAATAAGAAACAATGGGAGACCCCTCCGAGTTCTATCTCCCTCCCAGTTCTGTAGAACTTGTTACTCAGTTAACCAGCCAATCAGAAAATAGTCCTAGACCTATTTTCTGGCAGTCAGGGTTTTCTCGGTGAGCCTTGCTTGTCGGCCGCCAGCCCAAAACCTGGGCGTCGTCCGTTTTGCCTGAAAACTGGACCATCCCAAAGTATCAACGCTGCAAACGCAGTCGTGCGGTCAGAATCAGCTAGAAAAACAGCAGGAAAGAGTTATGGCTGCTCGAACCCAGGTAGTGCCCACGATGGTCCATGATGCCAAACAGTGCCACGCAACATGAGACATGGACCCTAGGCAGAGCATGACGTTGCAGACGCATGCAGACATCATCTACAGTGATAGTGACAGCCGGTGGCCCAACCGCCGAGGAGGCCTGCCGATGGGGTTGAGCGCGTCGCCAAAGGGAGGAGGCTCCAACGAACTGCGAGTAGGCCTCAGCGTGCGTCGGCTCCACCTGAAGACACTCCAGCAGCGTCGAGTCTCACCGTCAGTCATCTGCACGCTGATGTACACAAGCCGGGAGGACACACCATATCACAATGAGAGATGCGCAAAAAACAACAATCCCCCATGAATTACATGCGTAGTGCACATGGAAGGGCAGAGACAGAGTCAACAGCCAGACTCCTCCAAAGCACGCAGAGACGCAGGCAGGGATAAAGAGAGTCACTCACGGACGCACGCCAACCAAACTCACAACCTTCTTGAACGAGTCACGCTTCAATGCCTTGGTCAAGAAGTCAGCTAGCTGTCGTGCTGTCTCAAACCACATAATCCTCATATTGCCATCATGCAACAACGAACGCACATAGTGATACTCAACGTTGATGTGCTTTGTGTGTGTGTGATGCACGCCGTCATTGTCGGCGATGGCCATGGAACTTGCATTGTCACAATGCAACGTGATGGATACAACGGACAGACACAACTCAGACAACAAATGACGTAACCACACTTTCTCACACGTACGTGAGCCAAGGGCCACGTACTCAGCCTCAACAATGCTACGTGCAATGCACCCATGCTTGCCAGTGTGCCATGACACAGCCGTGCTGCCGATCAGAAAGATCCAGCCTGTGCAAATCTTACTGTCCAGACTACTGGCCCAGTCACTGTCGATGTAGCCCACCATGACAACAAACGACTGGTGGCGGAACATGAGACCTCCCCAAGGAGTCGAGATGACGTAGCGCAGTACTCGGATCGCGGCCTCGAATGAGGTGACTGTTAGAAAATGGCCCCCGGGTGGAGGCAGTTCCAACGTGGCCCGGACGGGTCTACTGTGCTCACGGCTATGTTTTGTGCGGGTTCTGAGTCTAAGCGTGAGCTTTCTGGTCGCCTCACGCTATGTTACTGGGAGTTGAAGGCATTTGTGTGACAGTCACTTTTGGGAAGGGAATAACGTGATTTTTCATTAGCGTTTGAACATGGACATGATTTAAACATTTGTAGGGCTAGTCATGAGCTCTCCAACGCACCAAACCTTGCGCAATTTGGATCTTTGTAGCTCCTGCTACGTCATCCAAAGCACAGCACCCCAAATCTGCCGTTCAGTCGGCGGAGCGCACCACGTCGCCCGCTGAGGCGCCCTCGCACATCAAGGACCCATCAAAACGCCATTCCGGAGGAGCAGATGTCCCTACGCGTAGTGGCGGCGCCCCTCGCGCCTTTGGGGTCTGTTTCGATGACTTAATCATCGAGTTTGGTGATGGGGATCGATGTGGGTCGAAGCCTGTTCGCGGACCTTCAGTCGGAATTTTGACTAAGTCCCCGAGTAACAAACTGTACTACTGAGTTCCGGACTCCGCGCCAGGATTTTGGCTAAGTCCCTCAGTAACAAAGTGCACTCCTGAAATCCGGCGGATCATCCACCGGACGCCTCGGCAGATCTTCTGGAGCAAAATCCCCAGATGGCATTTTGTTACTCGTTCTGGTCAATTATTCACCGGAAGTCGAACCGCGGCCGGCTCCCAGAACCGCCACGCACACCTGAACTTTGGAAGCGCATATCTCCCTCGTTACTAGTCCGATTCCAGTGAAAGAACTTCCACCGGATTCAACAACTTGTCAAGTTTTAGGGGCAATCCTCCATTTTAGGATCCGAGCAATCCTCGAGTCGTCCGATCCATAGACGAGGATTTTCCTCTCTCTGGTGGCTTGTCGGCGCCTCCCGGCGCCGCACTTGGGCATGCAGAGGGGCAAATCTTCAACAGTGACGTGGCTCTTGAGAAAACTAAGCCAGGAGGTTGACGGCAAATGCGATGTCTGGGCGCGTCGTCGTCACCAGGTACATCAGTGATCCGATGACTCGCAGATACGAGGTCACGTCAACTGGCTCCCCCACAACGGCAGTGTCAAGACTCTTCAGGTGTACCTGACCATCTGGTGACATGGGTGAAGATGCTTTCGGCACAAGGGGCAGGTCCTCGGCAAAGCGAGTGGATGGGGTCTGCACATAGGCAGCCTGGTGGACATGCAGGATGCCCTGGGAGTGATCATGCTCGAGCTCCATGCCAAGGAAGACTCGAGTAGACCCGTGATCCCTCATGTGGTAGGTGGCGTGCAGCAGGTCCTTGATACGCTGGATGGTAGCCATGTCGGGCGACACAATGAGGAGGTCATCGACATAGACCATAACAACGGCGAAGGTCTGGCCTCGCGTGCTGACGAACAGTGTGGGGTCAGCTGTGCTGCGCTGGAGGCTGCCGCGGAGGAGCATGCTGTTGATCTCCTGGTTCCAGCACCGAGGTGACTGCTTCAGGCCATTGAGGGCCTTCCGCAGCCGCCATACTCTCTCAGTGCCATCGTCGAAGCCTGGGGGCTGCACCATGTAGAGCTCCTCACCCTCCAGTGAGCCATGGAGGAAAGCGTTGCTCACGTCCATCTGATACAGCTCCCACCCATGCTGGGCAACCACGCTGAAGAGCGCCCGGCTAGTGCAAAACCGGCCAACCGGGGCAAACATCTGGTCGTAATCAACCCTAGGGACCTGAGCAAACCCTTTGGCTATGAGGCAGGCCTTGTACTTGTCCAAGGGCCCGTCGTGCTTCCATTTGCGCCGAAGTACCCACTTGGCACCAATTGCCTTCCGACCTCGAGGGAGGTGGACGAGGTCATACACATGGTGCTGTCGGATGGCAGCGAGCTCGTCGGCGCAGGCAACATCTTAGTGTGCAGCCTCATGGGAGGCTCGAGCCTCACGTAGGGTGGCTGGGTCCTCCGAGCGTGCTATGGAATGAAGTGAGAGAGTGTGTGCATCTCGAGCTCGAGGTGGGATGCGCGCGAGTACAGCCATGACAGCATGCCGATGCTTGTGATGGAGCATGGCGTAGCCCAGTGTGGAACCTGGTTGAAGGTCTACAATGAGGGCCGAGGTTATCAGGCCGAGGGCCTTGGTGCCAGGGTCCCCACTCGCAACCGTGAGAGTGGAAGAGATGCGTGGAGCCGTAGGGGGCTGAGGCGCCACGGGGCGCGGTGCGGCGGTCTGTGCGCTCACTAATGGCCTGGGTCGGAGGCTGCCGCCTGGGCCACATGTGTAGCGCGGGCCAACGGGGTCGGACGGGGCTGCTGACCCAAAGGGACCAGCGGACATGACTGGGGCTGCCAACGCGGAGGGGCCAGTGGACGCGACTGGTGGTGCTGGCCCGGAGGGACCAACGGACGCGACTGGGGCCACCGGCTTGGAAGGGCCAGCGGATGTGAGTGGGGAGGACGACCCGGAGGGGCCAGCGGGCGTGATTGAGACTACCGGCCCGGAGGGGCTAGCGGGCGCGACTGGGGCGATTGGCCAGGAGGGGCCAGCGGGTGCGACTGAGGCTGTCGGTCCGGAGGTGCCAGCGGGCGCAACTGGGGCGACCGGCCGAGAGGGACCAGTGGAAGTGACTGGGGCTGCCGGCCCGGAGGGGCCAACAGGCGCAACTGGATCTGCTGGCCCGGAGGGGCCCCTGGGTGCGACTGGGTCTGCCGGCCCGGAGGGGCCAGCGGGTGCGACTGGGGCTGCTGGCTCGGAGGGGCTGGCGGGCGCGACTGGGGCGGCTGGCTCAGGGGGACCCAGGGATGTGCCACCCGGAAGTGGCAGGATGGAGGACGGACTCCCCACTCCCCCATGCGATGGGAGGGATACCAACAAGCCAGAGTGAACAAGATCGCGCAAAAACAGCTCCTCAAAGAAGAGGGCATCGCAAGACTCGACGATGTAGTGTCGGGAGGGATCCCAGAAGCGCCAAGCCTTGGACTGACAAGAGACACTGAGAAAGTTGCAAGGATGCTTGCGGGGGGCGAGCTTGCCACCTTATTGCGGGGGGAGCAGCCACATGATGGCTACGTAGCCAGAGATGCGAGCAAGGCGGAGGTCGACGTGCTGATCGCATCAGTGCTAGTACGGTGTGGACTGGCGGGGAAGGGGTCCGTGAGGAATCCGGTTCCACACCCACGTCATGTAGGCCATGGCTTCATAACAGAAGCCATCGGAGAGGCGAGACTCAACCTGCCTGGTGCGGACGGCGTCGGCCATGGTACGGTTCCACCACTCGGAGACGTTGTTCTGGGCGGGCGTGTAGGGCGCGGACGTCTCGTGGTGGATACTGTGAGAGGCAATAAAAGTCGTGGTCTCGTCCATGTACTCACCACCGCGATCGGAGCAAAAGCAACAAAGAGATCGAACACATTTGCGCTCCACAAGGACAATCCACTCTTGAATGGCACGAGCGACATCGCTCTTTTCCTGAAGGCAGAAGACCCAGCGGTAGCAAGAGTAGTCGTCAGTGAGGGTGAGGACATAGCGGCCATGCTCTTCGACGGACTCAGTAGGGAGAAGACCCATTATATTGGAGTGGACCAGGTCAAGAGGGGCGGACGCACGGGAGGAGGACAGAGGGTATGTGGATTGGTACATCTTGCCCTCAGCGCAATCGATGCACTCCGTGGGGCATGTCAAAGGGAAAGTCTCAGGGTCAAGGCCCTTCACCCGCTGGGTGTGGAGCATGCTTTCGACGGCAGCGGAGTGGACGTGGCAAAGGCGGCGGTGCAAGAGACGGGTGTGCTGTGGAGAAAGTATGCTACGGCGAAAGTGTGTTGGTGATAAACACATGGCCTGTGGCTGCCGACATGGAGGGGACGGACGGAGAGGAGGATGGACGAGGCACGTGCCACAGGTTGCCACAGGCGGTGGCATGAAGAACGATAAGACTGGACGGGCGCAACGACACAATGCCAACACCACACGAGTGCACACCATCCATGCTCATGTGGTCAAGGGCAGTAACGGACAGGAGGTTGAGCTCAAGACCGGGGAAGAAAAGGACATCGGTCAGGAAGACATCACTGACAGGACCACGGAAACAAACGACAACGACGCCGCAGGCAGGTAACACGTGGTCGGAGCCCATCCAAATATCGGAGACATCACTAACAAGACCAAGCATACTGAAGGCCTTGCAAGAGGCCGCCATGTGATGCGTGGTCCCGAAGTCGATGATCCAGGTCTCGGCCGGGTCTTGGAACGGAGTCGCTAGATCGCTAACAATCACATGGCAGCAAGCAAGAGACGCGGACGCGATGGAAGGGGGCGCGAACCGAGACTGCCAATCATCAAGCCACGTGAAGTCGTCACGGAGGGGGGCAGAGGAGACCACGGAAGGCGGCAGGACAGACAAGGAAGCAGGACACGACCGTAGCTCAATCTCAGTCAATGCAGGGTAAGGGGGACGAGCAGGAGGTGACGCAACTCACACTTCCCTAGGGTGGAGGGCAAGGCAGGCCGAGCTGAAGTGCAATGAACTTCTCCAGCTGACGCTCACCCATGGACGGCCCGAGAGTGTAGACTGAGTGCGGAGCGATGGCGCCGGAGCCCGGATAGAAGGAGAACTACCCCGATGAAGGGAACGGAGGTGCCAACGGCTGCGGATGCTGCTGCTGTAGAGCTGGCATCTAGGGGATCGGTGTCGCGGTCGGAGGAGTGGAGCTGCTCGACGGGTTCGAGGCGTCAGAGGCGGCGAGAGTGATGGCAGTAGAGGCGAGACGGTGCTCACGCTGGTAACGCATGGTGGTGATGACACGCGCCTCGTCCGTAGGTAGCGGGCACGTGTACCATCCGTGCCCTGGCTGGCCACAGTTGTGGCAGACCGAGCCACTGTCACTAGACCCAGTCGACTACTGTTGCTGCTGCTGCTACTGTCTCTTGCTCTTCTTGCTCCGTTTCTTCTTCTTTACCGGTGACAAGGAGCTAGTGGAGGTAGCTACTACGGGGGAAGAGACGGCCACTAAAGTGACGACAGGGGAGGCGAGGGCCTATGTGCGCTGGAGGCGGGACTCCAGATGAGCTTCCTCAATCCTGAGGAAGAGCTCGTATGCCCAGGGCATGATGGTGCCCTGGGCCACTATGGTGGGGAGGAGATCCTGGGAATAGTTCACGAAGACGTCGGCGTCCGCGCCGGTGGCACCGCGCTTGATGGTGAGAAGCGCGGTCAAGGGGGGTAGAGCGGAGGTGCCTAGGCAACGGAGGATGTCCTCAGCCCGCTACCAGTAAGCGATGACTGTCTCGGACTCCTCCATGTATAGAGAGTTGAACTTTCGCAGCAGACGGCTGGTCTCAGCCTCATTGGACAGGAAATGGGGACGAGTGAGGACGTGCCATGCGGCTGCAGGGTTTGGGGTACCGCCAACGGTGAATTCGCCGAGAAAGGGCTCTAAGACCAGGCGGGAAGCCGGAGGAGCAATGGGAACAAGGGCGCGTACGGCACGACCGGCGTCATACAGCTGGTCTGCCTGGGTGGTGTCGAACGGGAGGGTTTAGTATGTCCACAGTCCCTCACCCTCCCCCTAGATGCGAAAGCTAAGCTCCCAGCTCCGGAATCGCTCGTCGGCCTGAAGCGGCGGGGGCAGCGTCCCAAAGTCCTATTGCCTGTAGCGGGCACACAGAGTGGGGCCAAGGACAGAGGTCACTGTCTGTTGTTGACGCTGAGTCTGCTGCTGCGACAGGTATTGCGTGGCAGCGGACACAGCGGGGATGGCGTGCCGAGGAGGAATGAATGGCAGTAGAACACCAGAGGGAGTTTGTGAGGCTAGGGGTTGCAGTGCTGCAAGCTGTTGTGCCAAGGTGGCGAGCTATTGCTAAATGACAGCCAGGGGATCTGGAGTTCAGGCGAAGGCGCCTTTTGGCTGCTACTGCTGCTACTGTTACTAATGCTGCTGTTGTTGCTGTTGCTATTACTGTTGTAGCTGGTCTTGCTGCTGTTCCTGCTCCTACTACTACTTCTACTACTATTGTTCTCGCGGTTGCTGCTGCTATTCCTGCTCATACCGCTTCTACTACTACTGCTACTACTGCTGCTGTAGTTGTTACAGCTGCTACAAGAAAAGGAGGGGGTATCCCCCCTGGGTGTCCCCATAATGGAGGAGGACCCCTCCCCACTGGGGCTATTAGCCATGGTGGGTTTTGGTGCTTCCTCTCTTTGTTGTTTTTTAGGGTGTGCTGCTGATGTCAGTAGTGACGTCAGCCTAGGACGGCTGGCGTCAACAACTGCTGCTGCATCATCTGTTGTTGCTGGTGCTATAGAGTTTCTTCCCTCCTTCTCGCCTTTTTTTGTTGATGATGTTAACAGTGACATCAGCGGCTGGATGCTGACATCAGCAATGGCTGTTGTTGGGGCCACTATTGCACAGCTGTAGCGGCTATTGCTGTTGATGCCGCTGCCGGTGCTGTTGCTGCCGCTACTATGCTTGTCGTTGCTGCTGCTGCTGTTCCTGTTGTTGCAGCTGCTGCAGCTGCTACTACTGCTGCTGCTATTGCTGCTACTACGGCTGCTGTGGCAGCAGCAATTGCTACTGTTGTTGCTACTACTGTTTTATTTGCTGTTGCTATTGCTGCTACTGCGGCCGCTGTTGCTGCATGCTACTGTGGCTGTTGTGGATGCTGCTACAGCTATGGTAGCTGCTGTTGGGGTGGGGGAATTTTTGGTCTCCCTTTTTTTTCTTTTCGTCTGGAACAGCGAGCTTCGCTGCTCACTGTGGGCAGTGGGCTGCAAGCAGTGAGCTTGCTGCTCGTTGTCAGCAGTCCGCTGCTCGCAGCGAGTAGCGGGCTCGCTCCTTGTAGCCCATCGCTTGCAGTGAGCTACGAGCTGCGAGCAGCAGCTGCTGCTACTGGCTGCTGCCGGCTGCTGCTCGCTTTTGCTACTGCTACAGCCAGCTGCTGCAGCTTGCTACTACTACTGCTTGCTACTATTACTGCTGCTGCTTGCTGCCGTTGCCGTTGCTGTTGCGAGCTAGTGCTGCTGGCTACCGCTGCTGCTTGCTGCTGTAGGCTGCTACTGCTGTTGCGAGCTGCTACGAGCTGCTACGAGTTGCTGCTGCTACCGGCTGCTACTGCTATTGCGAGCTGCTACTGATGCCGACTGTTGCTACTGCACGCATCTACTGCTGCCACTGCTCGCTGGTTGCCTGCCGCTGCTGCGATGATACCACGTTAGATTTTTTGCATGACCACAACAAACGCTGAGTAGGCCTTGCTGTCGTGCGAGGACCTTGACGTGCTCAGCTAGACTTGCATAGATTGAAAAAATAAAGTAGAAGGCAAAAGGAATAAACTGTTTGTTTTTAGGGAAGTTTGACTATAATGTGAAAGGACAAGTACAAGTACAGAGATGCTAAGTACAAGTCTCACAGTAGCTTATGTACAGCAACATGCTTTGACTCTGTTCCTGGCCCAAGCTGGGCGCAAAATCTTGCCAGGCTTCCAGCCTTGTGAAAAGTGTCTTGGCGTGTCTTGCAGGTTGACAGGCCTTCAGGAAGTCAGGGCCCCTCCTAGCCAAAGTGACAAAACTGCCGGGCTCACTCGGTTGACGGAGGAGAACTCGAGCATGATCTGGATTTGAGCACCAAGTCAAAAGGCTAACTTGCAAGGGTGGTGATGGTATCTGTCGCTAA
This sequence comes from Penium margaritaceum, assembly GCA_023375785.1. Taxonomy (NCBI): domain Eukaryota; kingdom Viridiplantae; phylum Streptophyta; class Zygnematophyceae; order Desmidiales; family Peniaceae; genus Penium; species Penium margaritaceum. Next base: position 49,257 of record SZWC01003540.1, read on the forward strand.
GGTAGTCCAGAATGTTGAGTTATTGTCGTGGAAGATACTGGCCTCCACTTATACTATTGCTCTAGCTTGTACCATAGGTGGTGGTCCTAGTGGTCCCAATGTCTTCCAATGTTGGAGGCCTCGTCAATGATGTAGACATTATTGTACGAGGTTGTGCATGTGTAAGGCGACCTCGCTGCTGCCTATACAATGTTGGATAGCAGCCTAGTAGGACTGCTAATCCCATACTATCTAGTGTGAGGCAGTTGCCAAGTTGTCCAATGTTGGACAACAACCTTGGCTAGGTGGCCAAGGTTTTTCCTCCACGATGCTAGACCAACTGTAAACGTCCAAGTCGTGAACACGACCATTTGGACTAGAAACCAGATATTCTTCGGCATGTACAATGGAAAGCCCCCCCCCCCCCTGTGAATTTTCCCAATAAACCACAGAACAAATTCGTAACTTGTTGTAGAAGGCTCCGAATCAAAATCCGACTGCGCCAGGCTGAAGCATAAATCTAGCGTAGTTATCACTGTTCTCCAACACCCTTCACGTTGACAGTGGTCATTGTCAGGATGAAGTATGACATTTTTTAAAATCTTCCCAGCCCCAAAAGCATGGCGTTATAACCCTGGAGAGTGGCGGCTAATCCCGTCACGAAGTCCATACTGATGCCAACCCAGGGCTCCATGACAGCACGGAGGGGTTGGAATAGTCCTCGTGGCCTTTTTTGACGATGTATTTTTTGCTGACAGGTGTCACGCGGCTTGTAGAAAACTGCCATGCCTGCCTGCATCTTGTCCCGCCTACTATACTTTGTCCGCTTCTTGAGCACCTTGTGTTCATCGGAGAGTCCAACCATATCATTGTCGTGGCACTCCTCCAATAGCATCCACTGTTCGGAGGTATGCTGGCCTGGCGAGTGAATCATTGTCAGTAGGGTTCTTGGAACATAACTTGGTCTTGTCATACCCGTCAAACTCTTCATAAATCTTTGCAAACAGCCTCGCGAGGTACGGGTCTCATTCCGCAAGTAATGTATTGATTTCATCCATCAAGGCAGGTCGCCAACTCAGAGCATTCACTGGAATTTTTTTCTCCAGGTCGGTACTCGAATTTGGTCTCAAGAAACTCCATCCATCAAGTTTCTCCATGGCTCGGATTTGGTTAAGTCTTGAAGTATTTTAGCGAGTGGTGTTTGTTGCGGATGATGCATTGCCGACAATCCAAGTAACAATACCACATTTTGAACGTGACCAAGCGATGTGTGCAATGTCACGCCATGATTAATCGCTTTGAGAAAGTCCACGGAGAAGTCTAGGGGTTTGGAGAATATCAAGGCGCAGTGAACTTCTAGCACCATCGAGAAGTCAATGAACACAATTGAAACATAAACATATTTTGCAATACTTCTGTCAACCATTCTAGGAAATGGTCAAATTTTTCAGAACATTCGGGAACGGAACAGTGGAGGTCCGGGCATGTGGCCCAAATGCCTTGGCCGAACGGTGTGAAAATGCTGAGGTCTACGTACAACAGGCAACAAATGCAAGGAAATAAATGCCCACGTGTGGAATTTCAGTAACTCGTGTACGCTTGGGACGTAACATTGATCAGTGGTAACATTGTTGGTGGCAATAGACTGTGAATGATTCTTTGGCTGACAAAAATGAAGACAACTTTGCTATTCATCCATACAATAAATGGTCTCTTTGTTGCAAGAAAACTGTGAATGTGAGAAACCAATTCCAATTAAATAAATCTCATTCACATCTCCTTTGGAGCCACATCTAGTCTAGCAATTTTGAATCACATGGCATGTGTTCATGTACATGTTGTCATTATGTTGAAAGTTGAATAGCAAGTGCAGTTTTCTCTCTACAAGAAAGCATGGCGATCTATCCCATCTCCCCTTCACCTTCCTCTTGTGCAACTATCCCTTAATCATCACTATGGGATGTTGTGTTGATCATGTTCAACAATCCATCAGTGATGCATCAACCAATCAATCACGGGAAAAGGGCCAGTAGATGGTTGTATTTGGAAAGAAGGTTACATGATGGTTGCCTTTTGTGCAATGAGTAAGGTGGTGATTCTTTTTTTGCAAAGGATGGAGGGATGAGGGTCAGAATTTATGTCTCCATGGTAGCGTAGTATATAGCACAAAAACAAAAAGATTTCATGCATGTCTAAGTGTGTTTTAAACATTGACCAACAATACTCTAGCTACGTTTTCGTACTCGATTGCCCTGTTTTTGTATCAAATTTTGACGGGAAGACATACAGAAAAAGAGACAAAGTAAAAGATTATCGGCCGCTGAGCTAAGCACCTGTTTCCATCTCTCTATTTGAGCCGCTTTCTTTTTCTTGATCATGGGAAAACACAAACAGCTATGTTCTCTGGAGCTTCCTATCGCCCTCAAGATTTTGGTAAAGCATCACATTTTCTTGGAGGTGAGGTAGGTAAGAAATGTTGACAGTATGGTTGGAGAGGGAAAGCTAACCTCTGGCTTAAAGAAACAACCATGCTCATGGCAGTCATGAGTCAACACATCCAAAGAAATCTCAGCCGTGCCATCGGTTTAGGATCTTTCCATGTTACAAAAATACTTGTTCAATGTTTGCTAGCCATAGTAAACAAAGTGTGACTCGTGTGATTTTGATGGTCCGATCCAAATTCAAGCCTTGTAGGGTGCTTCTCATTCGTCGTGCTAGAGTGACGGCTTTGAATGTCCACATAACAGTCACTTGTGGCTAGTAAAACAGTTTAGTACACTTTTGGGTTACATAGTAGCCTATTACAATTGGTTCACGGCCAAAATATGCTGAATGAAAACCACGATTGGTGGATCGGTCATTTTTCTGCCATATCCACCAATCATGGTGCAAGAATTTGTACGACTGTATGCCCCTCCCCACGTGCGCGGACGCACAACTAATGTTGGCCCGGAGGGAAAACATCACAGACATTCTCCTAGATGTTTGGAAAAACCCCGGATAGTACGGAATGACAAGTCCGACGCCAGGACATAAGTGTGAGGACTGTACGTTGGGTTGGGTCCAACCCCTCCACTCAATTGGTGAGCAGGATTCCTTTACGGAATTGGTCGTCATGGTAAACTCTTTAGACTCTTCAACCCGGCTTCAAACAGGGTCAAAATGGAATTTACAGAAAAGAAATTCAACCGCCATCACAGAAGAAGGCAAATAAATTAAAGTATGCCTATAATTACATCATTGTATCTTTCATAACGTAAGGAAACATTCAAAATTCATCCAAATTTGTCAAAGATCATTTCTTTGTGAAGTTCACAATAGACGTGTGAAACTAGCATGTTCACAATACAAGAACAAGTTAATCTCATAAAAATAAATCGGCAAAAATGCCGATTCCCCCCTGTTTTGTTACCCATGACCCTCATATACCCCTCCGTCGGAACAATAAGCCTCATATACCCCTTCATCGGAACAATAAGCCCCATTCGCCCCTGTCCGGCAAAAATAAGCCCCATCCGCCCACCAGCTTTCACCATGCTCAAACAGCGACGCATGTCGCTGGTTAAGCATGGCGAAAGCGGGCATGCCCTCCATCGCGGCCGTTGCGATGGAGGGCCGCGATAGTGTCGAGGGGGGGGGGGGGGGGGAGGGGTGGAGATTGCCGGCCGACGTCCGTCGGTCGGCACTTCGTCAACTCCCCCCCCCCCCGCCCCCCTGTCAACCCACCTGCCCGCCGATCGAGGCCCTCGCAATTGAGGGCCGGGCGGCCGGTGGGCTGCCGGGAGGCGGGGGTGACTGTGGTGGGGGGGTGGTGGAGGGGGGGGGGGTGGACATCGCCGGGGATTCCGACGGACGGGCGTTCGTAGGAATCCCCCCTCCATGAATGGGGAGTCGAAAATCCATGTTTTGTTTTATTTCACATTTTTCTCAACTTTATACCCGCGTTTGATGTACAAACAAATGAAAAACCCACCCCCTAATTACACCCGGGTTTTAGGGATTATTTTTGCGTGGGCACCTGCTGGGCCCCGCGGCAGCGGGGCCCAGCAGGTCCCCCTTTTAACTCATGGGGAGTCTTGGACCCCCCAAGCAAACTTTTTTCAAACCACTTACGAAAAATCACAAACCCTTTTACTAACGAGTTTGTGATCATTGGGTCAAAAAACATGACGTCAGCATGTCGACGCCGCATCCATGCGACGTCGACATGCTCTCTTTTTACAAACGAGAGGGGTATACTATTTATTTTTTACGCCTGCAAACTCGTGTCCATGTCGAAGGGGCGAATCAGGCTTATTGTTCCGACGGAGGGGCGGATCAGGCTTATTGTTCCGAGCGAGGGGGGGATCAGGCTTATTGTTCCGAACGATGGGTACATCGTCATTCCGCCCAAAATAAATTCATCACCAGGTAAAACCATGTTCATAAATAAAAAAAGAGAAGAAATTCCTTTTGAGGTTCTTCTTCAATATGATGGTGAATTGATATACACAACACTGTATTGTCAAGCACATTCGTTCATTTTTCGTTTTTTTTTTCCAACTTTTGCATCCACACAAGCTGCAATAAATCCAACATAACTTAGGAAGAGTTTTAGGAAGAGTTTGCCCACACCATACACAATCTTTAAGATCACACATGGGCGAACAAAAAAAAGTTTGTACGAATGCGGGTGATAGTTTAGCAGTCCATTTACAACAAGTTTTGGATTCCACGGACGAGGTGAAGTCTCATGGCAAACCTTCCATTATGTGGTCCAGATTGCTTGAAATGATTTAGCCTCTTAAGAGATACTAATATGAATACTTTTGCTTGGTTACTATGTAACCCTATGCACGCATTGCGTGCAATACCTGCCTCTTGTTTGTGATTTGAATCTCATGTGAAAAGCCAAATGAAACATCAGTAGTGACTGAAGCATGGTTTGATGTTTCTGTCAAATTTTATTGCAATACACCTTTCAGAAGGTAGCAAAAAACATTCTGGAATCCATGGAAGACATTTGTGCAAACAGGAATGTGATGAAATAGTATAATTCAACAAAGTTTCAAGTTTGACCAAAAAGAGTGAGGGACTTGGTTGATGCAGCTCCTCTTCAATTTGCAATGGGGGTGTTTTGTGTTTCGATGCGTGTATGCAATGATATTCCACCAGAGCTGCAACAAAATCCATAGTTATAAATTTAAAAGAAAATGCAATTTTACGAATCATACACTGCTCAAAGCCCTTTTCCTCTCAAGCACTAAAAAAAGAACGATGACAATCTAGAGCCCCCACCATGGATCCATTTCTTTTGTCAGTGCATGTATGTTCCTCTTAATTAAGAAATCAGGTCATTGCTTTATGATAGTCATCAGTTTCCATTTCTCTAGTTAAGAGATTCAATCTCTATCCCCGACATCAGTCGAATCCATCAATTTCTCTTAGATGTCCACTCATTGGAACATGTTGTTTGAATGCGAAGTGAAAAAACACTGCTTGAGTGCCAATTTAACCTTCTTCATAGACCGAAAACACAAAGTAATGGCACGTTTCGCCCTCACATGTAAAGAGTGAGGCACAAGAGTTTATGTGGGGAACTCATGTCTTATTCCCCAACCATCTAGTTTGAACGGCTCTTCCCTAAAACCCCCAAAAAGAATTCATTCTAGAAATCATGGCCTCAGATTTTCACACCAAGATGTCATTCCAAGAGTTTCTAGTTGGTCACTATGCGTAGCTTGAACGCACGCACATGTTAGTTTAAAGGGGAAAGAATATAGCAATGATTGTTTGTATGAATTTTATGAAAAACTTTAATTTTATTTAAACAACTGTTTTTAAATTATTTTATCAATTCCACCCCATAATCCTTGAAATCTAAATATGACTTTTTAGCCTAAAATTAACATCAATAATTATCTCTGCCTCCATATCCCATGTGAAGATAAAATACAGAAGAATTTTTTCTCTTTATTATTTCGTATATTGATTGAAAAAAATATTTTTTCATCCTTTGTCCAGGTGACAAAGACAAAATGATGTTTGTAGGAAAAAACTATGATTGGACATCAATTAAATCTGTAAAAATTTCCATTAAGTTAAATACATAGTCTTCATCGGTTTTTGATGAGCCAAAAATGAGGCATCATGATGTTCAACGATGTCATTGATGGCAGGAAGCCGGGTTCAGCAACTGATTGCTGTGGAAGCCGCCCCATTCCTCAGTCCGCTAGGACAAGGTTCACAGGTCTGACGTAGGTGCCATACGAGCAACAGCTCCGAAGTTGTCGGAAGTGGCTCAAAAGGCTTTTCTCGGGAAAAACCGTCTATTCAATGGGAGGCCCATTCAAAGCGTTCTTTCACGGTCTGTCTGGTTTGCAAATAACCCCCTGAACTCGGCTCTCTAGCGCAGTGCACACCTCGAAAACACGTGCGCAAGAAAATTCGTCGTCACGGCACTTCATGGGGGGGGGGGGGGGGA